>JAUMHM010053789.1:0-14880 GCA_032362435.1 Melikaiella ostensackeni
TTTTCACAAAAAGCGAAATACGAAATAAAAGCGAATTACGTTTACAGTCATGCAAATACCTGAAAATATAATTTTCAGGGTCAAAACTGATAAAGATCATGTTTGCAAGAAGAAAAAAAATCTGTTCGCATTTTTTTTCATGGGAATACGGTGAGCGTAGACGTTGCAAAGGGGTAGGAGTTTGACCAACATTATTTCTGTGACAAGTCACGGGGGTGCGTTCCCGCCGCCACGAGATGTTGGAAGGGATTACGAGTTTGACCAAAATTATTTCTGTGACCAGTCTCAAGGGTTTTTTCCCGCTCCCTCCATGAGAGGTTGGAAAAAGGCAGGGGTTTGATTAATGTCATTTCTGTAACCAGTCACACGGGTGACCTCCCGCCCTCACGAGATGTTGGAAAAGGGCAGGGGTTTGACCAACATTATTTCTAGGACCAGTCTCACTGGTGCCTTCTCGCCTCCCACGAGACGCTTGGAAGGGGTTTAACCAATATTATTCCTGTCACCAGTCACACGGGTGCCTTCTCGCCGCCATGAGATATTATAAAAGGATAGGGATTGACCAACATTATTTCTGTCACAAGTCACAGGGGTGCCTTCACGCCACGCCACGAGACGTTTGAAAGGAGTTTGACCAATATTATTTCTGTAACTCGTCACATGGGTGCCTTTCCGCCCCCACGAGACGTTGAAAAGGAGTAGGAATTTGACCAGCATTATTTCTGTGACCAGTCACAGGGATGCCTTTCCGCCCCCACGAGACGTTGGGAAGGGTTAGGAGTTTAACCAATATTATTTCTGTGACAAGTCACACGGGTGCCTTCACGCCCCGCCACGAGACGTTTGAAAGGGGTTTGACCAACATTATTTCTGTGACCAGTCACAGAGATGCCTCCTCGCCTCGCCACAAGATGTTGAAAAGGTTTAGGGGTTTGACTAAAATTATTCCTGTGACCAGTCACAGGGGTGCCTTTCGGCCCCCCACAAGACGCAGGAAAAGGGTAGGAGTTTAACCAACATTATTTCTGTGGGCAGTCACGGGGGTTCCTTTCCGCCCCCAGGAGATCTTGGGAAGTTGTAGGAGTTTGACCAACATAATTTGTATTTCCAATCAAAGGGGTGCCTTCCCTCCCCCCCCCCCCCTAACGAAATGTTGGAAAGGGTTAGGGGTTTGACTAAAATTATTTCTGTGACCAGTTAAAGAGGTGCCTTCTCGCCTCCACGAGATGCTGGAGTGTTGTAGGGGTTTGACCAACATTATTTGTGGCATCAGTCAAGGGGGTGCCTTTTCACCCCCACGACATGTTGGAAAGGGTTAGAGGTTTGACCAAAATTATTTCTGTGACCAGTTACAGGAGTTCCTTCCCGCACTCACGAGATGTTGGAAAGAGTTAGGGGTTTAACCAACATTATTTCTGTGGTCAGTCAGAGGGATTCCTTCCTGCCCCCACGAGATGTTGAAAAGTTGTAGGGGTTTGACCAACATTACTTGTATCACCAGTCAATGGGGTGCATTCCCGCCCCCACAAAATGTTGGAGAGGGTTAGGGGTTTGACTAAAATTATTTCTGTGACCAGTTACAGGGGTACGTTCTCGCCTCCATGAGATGTTGATAAGTTGTAAGGGGTTAACCAACATTATTTATATTTCCAGTCGAAGGGGTGCCTTCCCGCCCCACAAGTCGCTGGAGAAGGGTAGGGGTTTAACCAACATTATTTCTGTGGTAGGTCACAGGGGTGCCTTTCCGCCTTCACGAGATGTTGGAAAGTTGAAGGAGTTTGACCAACGTTATTTGTGTCACCAGTCAGGGGGGTCTCTGTCCGCCCCCACAAGATGCTGGAAAGGGTTAGAGGTTTGACTAAAATTATTTCTGTAACCAGTTACAAGGGTGTCTTTCCGCTCCCACGAGATGTTGGAAAGTTGAAGGGGATTGACCAACATTATTTGTGTTTCCAGTCAAAGGAGTGCCTTCCCGCCCCCACGAGATGTTGGAAAGGGTTAGGGGTTTGACTAAAATTATTTCTGTGACCAGTTACAGAGGTGCTTTCTCGCCTCCACGAGATACTGGAAAGTTATAGGGGTTTGACCAACATTATTTGTGTCATCAGTCAAAGGGGTGAATTCTCTCCCCCACGAGATGTTGGAAAGGGTTAGAGGTTTGACTAAAATTATTTCTGTGGCCAGTTACAGGGGTGCCTTCCCGCACTCACGAGATGTTGGAAAGGGTTAGAGGTTTGACTAAAATTATTTCTATGGACAGTTACAGGGGTGCCTTCCCGCACTCACGAGGTGTTGGAAGGGGTTAGGGGATTGACTAAAATTATTTCTGTGACTAATCACAGGAGTGCCTCCCGGTTCGTATATGATTTTTTAAAAATGTTGTGAATATAACATTTTTCATTCTAAAAACATGTTTTTCTTTTAAATTTTGACATCGAAAATTGTTTTTTTCTTGTAATTTTCATGTCCATATTCGTAATCAGTGCATAAAAATAGTTCGCTAAGGCTTTTCGGAACTTCACACCCGGGAGTAAAAAAACAGCCGGCAACGAAGAATGTTGCTGGCGCCGGCAGGCTAGCCACTACGAATTGAAAAATCAAAAATGGCGGATTCTATATGACGGACCAAAATTGTGCAAAAAAACCAATTTGACTAAAAGTTGCCTTTTTTGTGTCGCTGAAAAATTAAAGAGTTTAAAATAACTAATCGAAATTCTC
Organism: Melikaiella ostensackeni; assembly: GCA_032362435.1. Classification (NCBI taxonomy): domain Eukaryota; kingdom Metazoa; phylum Arthropoda; class Insecta; order Hymenoptera; family Cynipidae; genus Melikaiella; species Melikaiella ostensackeni. Next base: position 2,719 of record JAUMHM010053789.1, read on the forward strand.
CAAACCAATTTTGCAGTATTTTTCCTAGAAATCGCGCGACGTTCGAAATTTGTCAACTTATATATTTGTAATAATAGTTTTTACTAAAAAACAAGATTTGATTATTCAACAGTTTTTAAAAATTTTAAGCAAAAACGAAGAAAAGAACAATAGAACCACTATAGTGATCAGTAATGTGAATTATTGTAGCGTTTATAGCATTAACGTGTTCATAACATAAGAGATATATGGCTATATATATATCTCATACATATATCTCTATGAGATATATGGCTCTATCGAATACATCTTTAATTCGATTCTCCTTCTTGTTTTTTCGTGAATGTGAGACGAAATCCTTCCTTTATAACTTGTGCCACGATTCGTTTGCGTCTTCAGCAAAATAAGCTACTGCTAATGGAAATTCTCTGGCAATCTCGCACCCGTGCTTCAACAGTTTGTGGACAGTTAGGTTCATTCTGATCCATGGATAAAGTTCGTAATGACGACAATAAATTTCCCAACAGAATGCCTCCAGTTCATCCAATTTCAACTGTTTTTTACGTTTGAATGCCAATAAGATTAGTGCTAGATCGGGAACCAACTGGCAATCAATTTCTAGCACCTTCGCGAACGCTTTTGGTTGCTTGAAATACCTTCTCGCCAGGTTTCCAGTGTTAGTTGTACCATGGCCTTGGAGTACTTGGTCGACTCTTACGCCGAATTTCTCAAAAATTTTTTTTGCATGAGAAGCTTTCTGGTCTCAAATTGTTCTGTAAAATTAAAATTTTATGGCTGAAAAAGATTTACAAAATACCTAAAAAGCGTGCATTTTCTGATTTTTCTGCATAGAAATCAAAAAAATTAAGCTTATAAAAACTACGAGTATATTCTTCACTACAATTCCAGATTTAAAGGTGAGTTAATCGCTAAAGAATTACCTTTTAACGACTTCTTTACATCCCACGTTTGCAGAGTCATTCTGTAAGATAAGTGAAGCATGTGCTCAAAAACTTTAATTTCGCTGTGCAGCAAACCTAATCCATATTTCAGAGACGACTTTTCGGAGGCAAAATCCTCTTTCAAATTACGAAATTGGTGTGCAGTTCTTAAACACATCGGGCACCTACTTGTTGCTCGTCTCCAACAATAATGTTAAGGCATTTGCCATCAACAGTGTCTGCGAAACGTTATATTTTACTTGGACTGTTTGACCATTGGACATAGTAAACGTGTAAGGCTTAAGCTCTTGGATTTCTGTATTTAATCGATTTAATTCCCGATTAGTCGCTGTATCATCTTCTTTTTCCAGCGCGAATCTGAGAGGTCGACAAAAACGCACACTCTGAAGTGTTGGATTTATCCAAAAAAGATCATCTGACTTACAGTTCTCTAATTTTATAATTATCATACTGCTCACAAACAAAGAGTGCAAAGCATTTGGATTTTCGCTGTTCGGATTTTGACATTTTTGATGGGAATTTACATGCCCTGATTAGCTATCGAACCCCAAAGTGATAATCAATTCTGAACTATATAAGTCTCTTTTACCCCAATTCTAAGCAACAAAATCGCACAAACGCCCAGTCGTCTTATTTATCATATACTGCAGAGGCACTGAAACTTCCGTTACAAATGACTTGTAATTCGGAGGTTCACAGGCACTCATTGCTTCTCGAATCTCCTTAACGCACGGATAAATACAACCTCTTCTATCTCTACTATCTTTTGATAAAGCCTTATAACTGCTTTCACTGAAGTTGTATTCTAAATAGAAATCTAGGGCTGATTCAGGTGTGTGTACAATTTGCTTCATTTTGCTAGAACTATTTAAATCGTCATTACTGCTATTACCTGTGTTGAACGAGTTTCCTTTGGTCATTCTAGCGGTTAATTCAATGACCGCGATATCTTCTTCTGCATAATCAAGAATTGCTTTCGCTCGCCTATAAATAGTTGATCTAGAAGCACTTTTCATTTGTACTTCCTTCCTCCCAGTATTAACACTCTTTTTATTTTTCTTACATCGACGACCTGATTTCCCTTGAGCACCACTTCTTTTAATATTTATACTGAACAATATTTTTTCCAACAAATACACTTTCGCAGAAGACAAGTTCAATCAATCAATAAACTAATTAATTATCAATGCAACCGACAGCAAAGAAAATTAGGGTTACGTAACTTTGTCCACGCGGTATTCATAGTGATAGAAATCAATTGTTTCCGAAACAGGCACGTCATAGATTGAAGTATGAATAACTTCGGAACGGTTTCGATTTTACAATATTGGTCCGAAATATTGGATTCAGCGACCCGAAAACACCCCGAGTGAGAATTTGCAGTCAAATCGGTTTTGTTTTACAACTTTGGTCTGCTTTTTTAAAATCTGGAATTTTGACTTTGGATTTCAAATCAGTGACCTGCAAACCCTCCGATAGGCTATTTTAAGTCAAATTAATTTTGTTCTATAATTTTGGTCCGCCATATTGGATCTGTAATTTTAAATTTATAAATTTTGACCCTGGATTTGAAATCAGCGACCCGAAAACCCCCCGAGTAGCAATCTTTAGACTTTGTTTCCATTTACAATTTTTGTTCGCCATATTGGATCCGCTATTTTGAGTTTTCAAATTTTGACCTTGGATTTGGAATCAGCGACCCGAAAAACCACCTAGTAGCAAATTTTAGTCAAATCGGTTTCGTTTTACAATTTTAGTCACCATATTGGTTCCGCCATTTTGGATTTTATCTTACAACGATTAACATGTCAGATTCGGATGGGCCATGAAAAAATCTATATAAAAACATGTGTAGCACATAAAAAGTAAAATCTAAGCGTTTTTGGTATTCAATAATTGATTTTTTTGCCAAAAATTTCATCTTCAACATAGATTTTCAAGGTCAAAATTTTTGTTTACTTTCTCTCTAATTTTCCTATATTTGGAAAGGTTTTTTTTTTAATTCCAGAGAAAAATCATCCCTCCAGGTCATTCCGATCCAAAGTTCTACGATTTTAAGACAGAATTTCAAAAAAGGTCTACTGTGCGGCGCTTTATCAGAATTTTTTGTCGTTTAAATTTGCTTCGACTTCTGAATGTGATAGAGAAAAGAGAGAAAGGGAGAAGAGGTTGGATTATTTTAAAAAGGGGAAACTGGTAAGTAAATATGTGATTGAAGAGGTTAGATTATTCTAAATAGAGGAAACTGGTAAGTAAATATGTAATTAATTAGTACTTATGAATATGAGACCATGTTTAAATTGAAAATAATGCAAATAATTAATTTTTTTTTGTAAAATATACTTAAAATATTCTTAAAATATACTTATTTATATATACTTAAAAGTAATTCTCGTATTCCAGGTGTGGATAATACACCTTCCTCGGGAAAGTTGGGTTGTGAACTGAAATTTGAGATACCCGGATGGTTTTTTTAAAGGTCTTGTTGTTCCAATAATTAAACCTGGTAGTCCAGGTGTTGAAAATACCTCTTCCTCAGGGAAGTTAAGTTAAGTTTTGAAATTTAAGGTACTCTGATGGGTTTTCGAAGGTTTTGTCGTTCTTAAAAGTAATTCTGGTAGTCCAAGTGTTGGAAATATATCTTCCTGGGGGGATTTGGGTTGTGAACTGAAATTTAAGATACCCGGATAGTTTTTTAAAAGGTCTTATTGTTCCAATAATTAAACCTGGTGGTCTAGGCGCTTATTGAATATCTTCTTCGGGGAAGTTAAGTTAAGTATTGAAATTTAAGGTACTCTGATGGTTTTTCGAAGGTTTCGTCGTTCTTAAAATTAATCCTGGTAGTCCAGGTGTGAACAATATATCTTCCTCGGTTATTTTAAATTTCAGTTCACAACACAACTTCCCCGAAGATGATGTATTATCAGCACCTTGACAACCAGGTTTGATTATTAGAACATTAGAACGTCAAAAAAAGCCATCCGGGTATCTTGAATTTTAGGTCCACAACACAACTTCCCTAAAGAAGATGTATTTCTAACACCTGGACTACCAGGATTACATTCAGTCACGACGAAACCAGCGAAAACCTATCAAAATACCTCAAATTTCAATACTTAACTCAACTTCTCCGAGGAAGATGAATTTCCGACACCTCGACTGCCAGGTTTAATTATTGGAACAACAAGACCTCAAAAAAACCATCCGAGTATTTTGAATTTCAGTTCAGAACCCAACTACCCCGAGGAAAGGTGTACTATCCACACCTGTAATACCAGGATTACTTTTAAGAACGACGAAGCTTTCGAAAAAACATCAGAGTACCTTAAATTTCAATACCTAACTCAACTCCCGCGAGAAAGATATTTAATAAGCACCTGGACTACCAGGTTTAACCAGTGGTACAACAAGACGTTTGAAAAAAACATCCGGGTATCTTAAATTTCAGTTCACAACACATCTTCCGCGAGGAGGATGTATTTTCAATACTTGGACTACTAGGATGACTTTCGAGAACGACGAAACCTTCAAAAACCCTTCGGAGTACCTTAAATTTCAATACTTAACTTTACTTCCCCGAAGAAGATGTATTTCCTACACCTTGACTACCAGGTTCAATTATTATAACGACTGGACCTTTGATAAACCATTATTTTTCAATCATTTTGATATTTAATTTTTATTACTAAATAATAAATCGCATTCTTCAATTTGAATAAAAATTAAAAGGACATTAGAAATATTTTTTGCCATAAAAATAGTGTATTTTACAACAACAAAATTAGTTATCTGCATCATTTTTAATTTAAACATTGTCTTATATTTATTGGTATTAATTAACTACATATTTACTCACCAGTTTCCTCTTTTTCAAATAATCCAACCTCTCCTCCCTTTCTGTCTCTTCTCTGTCACTCTCTCATTTAAACGTCGAAGCAAATTTAAACGACAAAGTATTCTAATAAAGCGCCGCCTAATATCAATTTGAGTTACAGAATTTATCGGAATTCGCAAGCAGAAGCCCATCTATCAATTATTTTAACGCGCCTATGATTCTAGTGATTTTTTCGGCAGAATGAGTTCTAGGGAAGATGAGATTTCGGACAAGTGAATACCTACCGCCAACTCCCTAGCTCCGGGTTATATTCTAAAACCTAACTATCAGAGTTGTTATCGAGATGAAAATTAGCCTATTGAAATTTGGAAGAAACTTCCAAAGAATTTTTCATTTTGTTAGATTGTGAATCATATATCAACGAAAACAAGGTTATAAAGTCAAGCTTTGCTATTTTGTAAAGTGTTATAATTATTATGAATGAAAAATTGCAAAACTGAATAACACTATTTATTTGACTCAGGTTGGTCGAGGGGGGAAGGTTCAATTTTCAAAATTCCGTAGTCCACAAAATCGCAAATTGCGGCCCTTCCCCTCATTACTCCAATTTGAAAATATGAAAATGAAAATGACGAAGTGACTCCATATAGAAATTTATTTCAAAATAAACTGAAAGTCTATTGAATTGATTAATATTACAGTAACGAGAAAAATATTTTTTTGCAACATCCACCTTGAAAGTAAGGATTCTATGCCTCTAAATGATATGCCAAGTGCTTCAATCCAGTACTCGAGCCTCTAGCTCATGCTGCAAGTTTCACACTCGTCGACAGTCGCACATTTTGCGCACTTTATCACAAAAAGCTCTTCCTATTTATACTTAATTCTTACGTACTGTTATATTACCATTTTTTTACATGTAGATATTTATTTTCATCAGATAATGTTACATTTATAAACAACTTTAAGGTTTTCGACCAGGTTATAAGATAATAAATGATGCTCTGGGTTTTCGGTTTTCTGGTCCGTGTTCATTAAACCCTTTATTAATTCAACTTTTCACGCACGTTGTAGGTAGTTACAAAATAAGAGAGTGCAAGATTTTGGAGCAACCTTACCAGAGTCAGCTATTTTTCAGACGAAGCTTTATCAGTAGGTAAGCCCATACAATATACAATGTCATACTTTACACAGGAATGTAAATTTCAATTGGATTTTTTAACTCGCTTAGATAAATTGAATAAATTTTAATTGCTCCTAAAACTGTGGAATTATTGGAAAAAAGCTGCGTGTAGTTACTATGTAACTAGTGCAGGAATGAAAGGTGCCAGCGTCATCTAAATGCTCTGCAGTTTTTTTTTCACCTGGGGTTCTTTTACCGAAGAGACTCTATTATGAGTTATAGATTTTGTATTGAAGATTCCCCATTTTTTTGCGTCGTTGATGCAGAAGTAACACTTCCTTTTATTTTGCAGTTTTTTCCAATTCGCCGGTACAGTAAACTTCAAACTTCCATTGCTTCCACTATCTTCGCATTTGTACAAAATCGCATGACAAGCGAAGCATATAATATGAGGAGCCCAGCTTTCACAAACAAAAGTAACAAAATTGGTCAAGATAGCTTAGGCAACTGCGCATTTGTTTTTATTATTTTTTATTTTTGAAAGCCATGGTTGTTTCAAACCCCGCGCGTTGAGAATCCTTGTTCGATCGCAGGCGAGTCCACCGTCAGGGCAGTTGTCATGACCTCCAATAGATTGTACAAAGTGATCGCATGTTAATTGTACTAAGTGCTATTTAAAATAAATTGCAAATTATACTAAAAAGGAAGAAAAAACCCCCTTGAAATCTGATATTAATCGAAATTCTCTGATAGAATGGAATGCAGTAGTATCTGGATGGCTAATGGGTAACATTACCCTACCTTTTTCATAATCTTTGACTTTCTTTCATATTATTTTCTTTTCGTCTTATAGGTAATATTAACAATTGCTATCCAAGAATTAGTAGTGGCTGCAAGTAAAAATAGTTAACGACCGACCAAAAGTAAATTATACAATAAGTTCTTAAAAACGCTACTAGTTCCTGGATGAGTAATGGTAAAATTATTCTATCTTTCTCATATCCCTGAGAGGATTATTATTTTTTCCATTTTCTCTTATATATTTTTTGTTGTTGCACACAATAGGGTAATGGTAACCATTCAGGAATTGGAAGTAGGTGTAAATATGAAATATCAAAAATAGTAAATTATGTTAAAAGTAGGGCAATTCCACTTCTACCTAATTTAAATCTAATCACCTTGAGACTGACAAACTCTAATTAAATTAACTTCTGACTTATTTAAATGTAATTGAATTAACCTCAGACCAATTCAAATCTAATTAAAATAACTTTACTTAAGACTAATGAACTAACAGAAGAGGGAATTTGAATTGAATACTCATAATTATCCATTTAATAATATTTATTTAACCAACAAAAAACTGAACCGATTTTTAACAATGATAATCCACATTGATTATAAAGAAATTTTATTGTAGAATTATCTGCTACATCTTTATCGTCATTTCTCGGAGCATTCCTCATGGTATGATCTGATGGATCCAGAATCCAATTTCTGAGGATCATGACATTATTATCTGATCAATTACTATTATATAATTGAGTGTGATGTGTACATGAAGTCAATGATGATTCGAATTTCATTTTTTTTCCAATGAAGGACAGTCAAACTCTTCAAGATTGTATACATTGGGTACATATTGTTTGATTAATCTTTTTTTTTTCTAAGCCTTTCACGTAAACCACACGTGTACCTGCCAATATTTCTCGAAGAATTGTTCTCACTTCCTCATAGGGTACATTGTCAGCAGACTAATGGTTTCATAGCAATTACGTGTCAGCCATAGATTTTCACGTTTGTATCTCGCAGGTAGCGAACTTAAGGCCTTGGACGTCTACGATAAACTTCACTTTGTCTTTAAATGGTTTTTTCATTAGTTTCTTTACACCACCATTGATTGGCTTATACTGAATTATGCGGTATGGTTAGAAGTTCGAAAATTAGCTTATATTTGGTAGAATGATGCAAACTGATTTTGGTCAAAATTCAAATTTAAATTATCATATGGATAATATTGAGAATTCGAAAAAGGTTTCACGTTTGTGATGCTACAATATTCAAAGAAATTAGCATTTTTTCCGCTGATCTTTCCGGCCTATTTGAAATCTAAATATGACATATCGAGGTTTCTCTAACTGTGTTGAAGTCTCCACTTGCCATACATTTTTATTTTGAGTGGCTGGAATAAGAGGATATTCATACATCCACCACCACCACCTTTGCCACCACCACCACTACCACTACACCCACCACCATCAGATCTTCCACTACCACTACATCATCCACCACCACCACATCATCCAACACTATATCCTCTATGACTAGTGGTGGTGGTGGTGTTGTTGGTGGACGATGTGGTGATAGTGATGGTGGTGGTGGTGTTAGTGGATGATGTGGTAAATGATGTGGTGGATGTGATGGTGAATGTGGTGGTGGTGGATGATGTGGTGGATGTGGAGATGGTGGTGGTGGTGGTGGTGGTGGTGGTGGTGGTGGTGGTGGTGGTGGTGGTGGTGGTGGCGGTGGTGGTGGTGGATGATGTGGTGGTGGTGGAAGATGTGGTGGATGTATGAATATCCTTCTATTCCAGCCACTCAAAAAAAAACCGGCACAAGTGGAGACTTCAGCACAGTTAGAGAAACCTCGATATGTCATATTAGGATTCCGAACAGGTCGGAAAGATCAGCGAAAAAAATGTTGATTTCTTCGACCACTGTAGCATTACAAACGTAAAACTCTCTTCGGATTCCCAATATTATCCTTACGGTAATTTTAATTTAAATTTTGACCAAAATTAGTTTGCAATCTTTTACGAAATGAAAGCTAATTTTCAAACTTCTCACCATGCGAAAGAAACAGAAGCTTCGCTAAAAAGAGCATTTATATGCAATATGCCCCGCTCATTGTTATTGAATGTCCAAAACAAAATGAGTTTCTAAAACCAGCATTAGTAGATGTATGTTCAGAATTTGAGCTCAGCACTAATTTTCCAGCTAATATAGCAGCCTATTTCTGCATCATACATGACCGTATGATTCAGAATAAGCCAATCAGTGGTGGTGTGAAAAAACTAATGAAAAAGTCATTTAAAGACAAAATAAAGTTTATCGTAAACGTCCAGGGCTTCAAGAGATCCCACAACGACTTCGTCTTCAAGGAGTTAGCCATACTCCCTCGCGAGCGAGATTCTCAACCGATAGTTTTTTTATTCGAATCGCCTTGCAGCTGGAGTTTGCTACCTACAAGATACAAAAGTGAAAATCTATGGCTGACACGTAATTACCATGGAACCAATTAGTCTGCTGGCAATGTACCCTATGAGGAAGTCAGAACAATTCTTTAAAAAATATTGGCAAGTACACGTGTAGCTTACGTGAAAGGCTCAGAAAAGAAAAGATCAATCGAAAAATATGTACTCAGTGTATACAATCTTAATGAGTTTGACTGTCCTTCATTGGAAAAAAATGGAATTGGAATCATCATCAATTCCATGTACACATCGAACTCAATTGTATAATACCAATTGTTCAGTTAATAATATCATGATCCTCATAAATTGGATTCTTGATCCATCAGATCAGACCAATAAAAATTTTTTATAATCAATGTGAATTATTATTGTAAGAAATAGGTTCAGTTTTTTTTATTCGTTAAATATATATTATTAAATGGATAATTATGAGTATCTAATTCAAATCCCCTCCTATCAGTTCGTTAGTCTCAAGTTGAGTTAATTTAATTAGATTTGAATTAGTCTGAAGTTAATTTAATGAGATTTAAATTAGTCAGATTTAATTGGAGTTCATTAGTCTTAAGGTGATTGGATTTCAATTAGTTTAAAGTTAATTCAATTAGATTTGAATGAGTTCCAATGTAATTCGAATAGGTTAAAATTTATTCTTACATTACCTCAAAGCTATCATTTTTTTAAATTAACGTAGTATTGGAGGAGTTGGGAGGGGTGAGTAGAGTGGAGGAATTGCCCTATAATCTGAAATTAAAATCTTATTTCTCTTCATTATTTATTGCATGATATATACTATGAAATAACGTCTGAAATCATGAAAAAGGTAGGGTCATCAGATCCATCCAGCAACTAGTAGCGTTTTTTGAAACTTTTAACATAATTAAATTTACTATTTTTGATATTTTATATGTACAACCACTACAAATTTCTGAATGGTTACCATAACCCAACTATATGCAACGAAAATATATATATATAAAAAATGGAAAAAAAATCTTGTCAAGGATATGAGAAAGATAGAGTAATGTTGCCATTTACTCATCCAGGAACTAGTAGCGTTTTTAAAAACTTATTGTATAATTTACTTTTAGTCGGTCGTTAACTATTTTTACTTGTAGCCACTACTAATTCTTGGTTGGCAATTGATAATATAACCTATCACACGAGAAAAAAAATAATATGAAAGAACGTCAAAGATTATTAAAAAGGTAGGGTCATGTTACCCATTAGCCATCCAGATACTACTGCATTCCATTCTATCAGAGAATTTCGATTAATATCAGATTTCAAGGGGGAGTTTCCTTCCTTTTTAGTATGATTTGCAATTGATTTCGAATAGGACTTAGTACAATTAACATGCGACGACGTTTGTACAATTTACTTACATTTCTAACAAAACCTAATCTCAAATCATGGAAAATAAAAGAAAATACTAACCTCTATATTATACGCGGAGGATGTTGAATACAACCATTCATCATTAAATGCAATATTTTTTCCAAAAGACATCTAAAAAAAATAATAATATAGAATTATGAAAAATATGTTTCTAGTGGGTGTGAATTCTGAGAAGAAGCTTAATAGTTTTATTAAACTCCTGCAACTATTATCATAATTACTACATAAATTATGTAAACGCATACCTTTTCAGTATGAAGAATCACTTTTCGAATAAGACAAAAATGTGCAGGTATTTATCGATCCAGTTAAAACAAATCAAAGTAGATATCTCTAGAAATCATAACTGACATATGGTCTTGTTAGATTCGATAAATTTCAGTAAGTCACCACGCAGCCCAACGACATCTTGGCTTCCGGCGTTTCCTTTTCGAACTAAGATCTTCACTTCCTCCAATTATTATAAACAATAAGACTCAATATGAATGGTAAATCAAACTTAATTCAAATAACTAGCTTTCGCTTTTTGAAAGTATGGAAACTATTGCAATGACTATTACAAGCATAAAATTCTAACTATTAGTTCTTCAGATTATTACTCAAAATGAAAAATGATCAGTTGCTACATTAACAAATTAATACTACATTATTAATATTATTATTACTATTATTTTTGGCCACCTTCCACCCATAGGTACTCCTGACCCTGTACTTCGCTACTAAACACGATCGCGAAACGCGGCAAGTGCTCAGTAGATTCGCTGATATCAGTCGTTGTTTCAAAACTCTATATCCTGCTTGCACATTTGTCATAATGCGCGACTAATACACACTGGAGAGCCCATCTACAGGAATTCAACAGTCACGCTGGAGAGCCCGTCTATGAGGATCCAACATTCAACCTGGGGACGCTGTTTATAGGGATCCAACATTTATGCTTGAGGGCCCGTTTATAGGGATCCGACATTCATACAAACGTTAGTTTCATGCCAACGACTGAGACCAACGATTCAAAATATTAATTGATTTGATGAAGGACATATATACACACACAACTTCACACACGTACACGGACACACACATATGCAAAATAACGAAAAGTCAAAGTTTGAAAGATCAAAAGGTAAGAGGTCAAAAATGAAAAATGTGATTGTTACAGTCACTCACCGTGTACGCGGGATGCCCATAAAAGGCGATTCTAGATGCTATCATTGCTTACGCCCAAAAAACTCCGGACGATGCGGCGCGTGTTCAGCAATATCGCCTCCTGGATTGTATGTAGTGAATTTTGAGTTACCAGTTCTTCCAAGATTAGTACGCACCTCGCGTGAACGTTCCCTGTAGAGATGATCACGACCGGGTGGATGACTTTCTGCACACTCCACACGGTCAGGATATCCTGCTTCAGCTCTGAATATCTCTGGATCTTCTTAGTTTATCGGAGCCTAATGTTATTGTTTGGGGAAACGCTTATGTCTATTATTTTCACATGTTGACCACGTTTGTCTAACCAGAGGACATCTGGACGATTGTGTCTAACTAGGTGGTCAGTCAGAATAGTCCTGTCCCAGTAAAGGAGATGGTGTTCATTCTCTAATACTTTAACTGGGCTATA
>JAUMHM010053810.1:0-14878 GCA_032362435.1 Melikaiella ostensackeni
ATTCATCTATGTTTTATATATGGTAAGATTGTTTTATAATTTTATATCAAACATGTTTCGAATCGAATTTAAAATTACCTATGTACTGATTTTTCAAAAATCATATTAGGCATGGAAATTTCCTTTTACCTGAAGAGGCCTTACGTTACGTAGGCGAAACGTCGTATTTTGATTGGAAATAAATACATAACCAATAAACCGATAGAAATAAAATCTATTTTATTACCACAATCTTGGTCGAAAATCATAACATCAATTTATTTTTGCTAATAAAGTTTGACTTTAAAAGTTAGGTTGTAAAAAAAAGTTATACTTACGGGATTTGCAGGACCCGAACGTCCATATCGAAGGCGCAGGGAAGGAGATCGTTGAGATTTTCTAATCATGAGATGTTCCATTGGAATTCCATAGCCTGCGTTTACCAATGCTTTACGTTGCATCCAAAATCTGAACAATTCCGGGAGGAAATTTTGTGGTGTTTTTTCCACCGCCTCATCTGTAAGAAAAAATTAATTTTAAATCATGGCTATTTTTTAACTTACAATTTTTTTTCATATTAGCTGAATCCAGGATAGCCGCTGGACCAGGAAGTCGTCAAAACTGGGAATTTTTGGAGACCGGGAAAATCCGGGAAATGAAAGTGAATTTATTTTTTGACCAGGAATCTTACAAATTTTTGGAAGATAAATGTATCCAATCAAATATACAAAACTACAAAATTTAAAACTTAATTGTTTGAAATAGAAAGCCTTAAATCGTAAAAATTTCAGATTACTAAATTCAAACTTTGAACGTTACAATTTGGAATTGTCCCATTTTGTAAATGAACGTTCTCATAAATATAATATTTAAAACTGAATAATTTGAAACTGAATTACTTGAAATGGAAAGCCTCGAATCATTAAAATTTTAGGGTGCTAAATTTAAACTTTGAACGTTACAGTTTTAATTATTCCGTTTTTAAAATTCTTTAATTCTTAAGTAAAAGTGTTAAATTTTCATGTTTGAATCACAATTAAACAATTATTAATTTTAAACGACTTAAAATAAAAATATTTTAACTTCTAATTTAAAAAGTGTTCAGTTAAAAAAAATTTCATCGTTCAATTTTCAATGTTTCCAACTTAAAATTGCTTGAAATTATATAATTTTGAACATTCACAAATTGATTGATTGATTGATTGATTCATTCATTCATTGATTCAGCTTTGAGATTCGAATTTTTTTATTTCAATGGCCGTGAAAAATGTTTGCAAACCGGGAAATGACCGGGAATTTTTTGAGATCGGGAAAATCCGGGATATGAAAGTGAATTTATTTTGGGACCGGGAATTTTACAAATTTTTAGTAGAAAAATGTATCCAATCACTTGAAATCACAAATTTCAAATCACATGTTACAGTGAAATTTTAAAAAGTACGATTTGAATTTCTTTTCTAATGTTAAGTTCAATTGTTAACTTTTTCAATTATGAAATTATTCAAGATCAACTTTTTAATATTTAGCAATATTTGACTGTACACGTAAAATAAATTGATAAATCAATTATTTAAAACTATTAAATTTGAAACTGAATTGTTTGAAATAGAAAGCCTTGAATCATAAAAATTTCAAATTACTAAGTTCAAACTTTGAATTTTACGATTTTGAGTTGTTTCATTTTATAAATAAACATTCTCATATATAAAGTATTCAAAACTAAATAATTTAAAACTGATTTATTTGAAGTGGAAAGCCTCGATTCATGAAGATTTAGAGCGCTAAATTTAAACTTTGAACGTTACAATTTTAATTATTCTGTTTTTAAAATTCTTTAATTTTTAAGTCAAAGTGTTGAATTGTGATGTTTAAATAACAATTAAACAATTATCAATTCAAAACGACTTAAAATACAAATAATTTAACTTCTAATTTGAAAAGTGTTTGGTTGAAAAAAATGTATAATCGTTCAATTTTCAATGTTTCTAACTTAAAATAGCTTAAAATTATATAATTTCGAACCGACAATTTTTTCACTTGATTAAAACGGCTACCTTGCTGAATCTCCAATTAAAATATCTAATTTTCAAGTAGGTAAAGTAAAACATGATTCAAATGCTTGTAAATACTGCAATTTTTAGTCTCTATACTAATTTATAAAATATTGAAATATTATAATCGTATTTGTCTTGCAAAACAAATTACATTTTTTATTCCATATAATTAATCTACAATTTAATATCACAATATTACATTGTATAATTAACCTAAATTCAGAGCAATCCTCAATTTTTATCAAAGTTTATAAAATATAATATTAACCCTTTTATGAGCCAGTAGAAAATTTCGTGAGGAAATTATCCATTCCATCCATCAAAACTAATCTATTTTTCATTCGAAGGAATATATTTATAGGTATTTAATAGCTACACATTGTTCATCCGATTTAGAATTGATTGAGTGAGATTGATGGAAAAGGAAACCAACTAAACCACAAAAAAGGGGGAGTAAAGAGTGAAAAAAAAATAGAAATGATTAAATAGAGAGATAAAATTTCGAAATTATTTTCATTCACTGTTCCATGCATTGGAAGAACATAAACGGAATTAAGGGCAAATGGTAAGCTCGGGCGTCATAGGAGGGTCATTCGATAAGTAAGGTAAATTTCCCGCTAGACGGCGCCAAAATGAAGTTTGTAGTATATGGTTAAGAAATAGTGCTCTTCAAACTAATCTCAACTAACCTTCAGCCAAAACCGATCGTTACAAAACGTTTTTATTTAAAAAATTGGATGGCCGCGCAGATCCAAGTCGGGTTAGACGAAACTCACGGGGAGTCTGTTCCTTCGTTGAAAAACGTTCATTTTTGGATAAACGAACTTAAACGTGGCCGAACCACAACTAAAGATAAGGCGTGCCCCGGACTCCCAATGGTGGTTACCACATCGGATATGGTGGAAAAAATTCATCACATGGGTATGGAAGATTGCCGATATTGTTGCCAGCTTGGGGTTTTCTCCCTATTTTTAAGGAGATTTCAGTAGCACAGGGAGAAGTATAGGGAGAAAAAATATATAGGGATTTTTCAAGGGAGATTCTGCTGTCCAAGAGGGTTTTTAAGGGATTTTCCACGCGAAGTAATAGTGACGTCCCATGGAGTGTAATTGGTTGAATACATCAGAAATGCGTTAAAGATCGCACGTGTTTACACTCCATGGAAACGCGCTTATTAATAAGCCCTAGTCTCTTTTCTGATTGGTTCGTTTGTGTATACTTGAACAATTTGAACACACCCTGGCGAACTTCGTGCGCACACATTTCATAGGTTAACTGCTGACGACATTGACGTGTCCAAGATTGGAAGAAGATTGTATTAAATTAAAAAAATGCCACCAGTTCAAGCAAAACGTATTCTCCAAAAATATGTAAAAGCATGAGAACTAGAAGACGTTTTTAAAGGTTATGAGTATAATATTGCGAAGTCTAATGACATCGAAAAGACCTCTAAAATGACGAAGTTCACCAAAGATTCAATCGACAAAAAAAAGGTCGAATTAAAGTTTGCTGCTTTTATTGCTGAACACTGCAGCATTAAAACTGTAAATCATTTGAATTATGTAGTTAAAAGCTTAGATAAAGACTCTCGAACGCAGAAAAATGTGAAACTACATCGTTCCAAATGTACTGCTCTGAGCTTTAATGAACTTTCACCATACTTATTGAACGATCTTATGGATGACCTACGAAATTCGCATTATTCTGTGATTGTAGACGAAACCACTACTGTAGACACGGAGAAAATAATGTGCATCTTGATCCGTTATTTTAGCAAAAGTTTCCGTAAAGTACGTACTACATTCTATCGACTTGTGGAATTAGAGTCAGGGACTGCAGAACAAATGACCAACAGCTTAAAAGAACAGCTCCAAAAAGACGGCCTTAAACTGGATAAACTCCTCGGAACTGGAATTGATGGCGCAAACGCAATGGCTGGTGAACATAATTCTTTTTCATCCAAACTCAGGGAGATTATTCCTAATCTTGTAACGATGAAGTGTGTTTCACATTCCTTACACCTCTGTGCTGAGCGCGCTTGTAATATTCTACCAAAAAACCTAGACTTTCTCGTCAAAGAAAGTCATTTCTGGTTTTCAAGAAACACGAGAAGAAACATCCATTACGACCGATTACATAACATTATAGCTGACTCTAATCCTAGAAACATAGCCAAATTATCGGAAACGCGGTGGCTTGCTCGACTAAATGCGATTGAAACGATTCTGGATCAGTAGGATGTTTTGGAATTGCACTTAATACATATAAAATTTTAGAACGAGGAGACCAAGCCTTTAAAGCTGAGGCCTTATACCAAATGTATCGTATTAAAAATAAGTTGTACCTGGTATTTTTGCGATACGCTTTGAAAGATTTGATCTCCTCAAATAAACTT
Organism: Melikaiella ostensackeni; assembly: GCA_032362435.1. Lineage (NCBI taxonomy): Eukaryota > Metazoa > Arthropoda > Insecta > Hymenoptera > Cynipidae > Melikaiella > Melikaiella ostensackeni. The sequence goes on from JAUMHM010053810.1 coordinate 4,429, forward strand.
CCAGTCAGAATCTGTAGAACCATTGTAACTACTTCAGGATCTCAATAATCTGTTGTATTCGACGTTACAAAGAGCAATACTTCCACACCAATTGGTAAAGGCACAAGATTTATCGAGCTTTAAATTTCAAGATCATCCAATGCCCGTAGACTGCATTAATTTTGGATTTTATTTCAATGTACTAAGCAATCAATGCAATCCCGAAACTTTACCCATTATTAAGCAAAGGAGTAGAAATTTTTTAATCAAATTGACGGAAGAACTGCAAGCAAGGATACCAAAAAACATTAAGATTTTAGAAAAAAATCTGCCTTTTTGCACCTGAAGTGGCTTCTCGTCAGAACAAAGAAGACATAACCAAACTCGCAAAATCGTTGCAAGCAGTTTGTCTCGATGTAGAAGAAACAAACAATGGAATCTACTTCATTGCTTAGAATCTGGTGACAAGACTTCAGATGAGTTTTGGGCCCAAGTGAATGAAAACATTAATGCTGGAGGACATAAGCGTTTCGAGCACATTTCCAAGCTAGCCCTTGCTTTTCTGAGTTTACCTTTCTCCAACGATACTGTAGAAAGAGCTTTTTCTATTGTAAATATCATCAAAGATAAATGGAGAAATGGGATGGCAACCAAAATTGCTGATTCGATTTTGCGAATTAGGTATCTACTGCCGAATACTTGCACCAATTTTGAACCAATAGCCAAGATGATAAAGAAGTTCAACAGCGAAGCCATGTAGCAAAGTGAATTTGATGGTGATGTTCTGGATGCCTTAGGACGAATGGAGTGACGCACTTAAGTCTCACGTTTTTTCAAGTTTGACAAAACGTTTCATTTTTTTTTAACAATTGTTCTACATGAATATGAAAAGATAACTATAATAATTAAAGAGTTGCATTTTATGAATCTACTATGGAGAATATAGTTTGACTTACGGCCATGTATTACTTATCCGATCCCTACCTTACCGGCTTTCATTTTTTCAGGCACCTCAATTGAAAACGAATAGAGAAAATGTATTGCATTGGATGAAACCCAGATCCACCACTGTACACTCGTGATAAAGCAGCAGTCAAAGCAGTGGGTACTGCCTGGTGAAAGTGCGCCAAAGGAGGCGAAGAATGTTTTGTCAGCTGGGAAGGTGATGGACACAGTATTTTAGGATTCTAAAAAAATTATCCTCATTGATTGCTTGGAGAAGGGTAAAACCATAACAGGAACGTACTCTGCATCATTATTGGACTGTTTAAAAGCCGAGCTAAAAAAAAAAACAGCCACGATTGGCGCACAAAAAGTGCAGTTTCATCACAACGCACCGGCTCACACCTCCGCAATCGCAATGGCAAAAATACGCGAACTGGGCTTCGAATTGTTTCCTCATCCACCCTATTCTTCAGAATTTGCTCCGTGCGACTTCTTTCTGTTCCTCAACTTAAAGAGCTACCTCGGTGGGAAGAGAATCTCGTCCAATGAAGAAGTAATCGATGCCGTAAATGCGTATATTGCAGGCTTTGAGAAATCTTACTTTTCTGAAGGGATGAAAAAATTGGAATCTCGCTGGACTGAGTGTATAGCCCTCGAAGGAGACTGTTTCGAGAAGTAAAGGCAACATTTTTAAAGACAAAAATTTTTTTCTTGTTTTACCAAATTTATCAAACGAACCTCGTAAATTACCGTCTTTCTCATGCAATTTTGTATTATAATTTTAATTATAAATTTATTTAAATACTACTAGGGAATACAATTCGCCCTTACGGAACCCTTGAATCTCACTTAAATCTCTGAAATTGTCCTCTATTTATATATTTTATAACGTCATTAATATCGTTAAGCACCTACTAAAGTTTTCTTATTCTCACCTTGGAATATCTCATTTATTTTTATGTTTATTTGAGAATTGATTTTTCTATAATATTGGTAATAAATTTTTTTCATCTAGTTACTAAATTTAATCAATTTTAATCTTGAGAGTTGGTATAATATTAAAATTTTTCATTTCAATCAGAAAAAGCTTTTTCACTCCCGGATGATTAATTATGAAAATTGAAAAATTGATGAATTAGGTTCGAAGCATGCTAACAAAGTAAACAAACTGCTAAAATTTATTTGATTTATAATCACTTGGCGTTTGATATATAGAACATATTTTTCGGTTCAATTAAATGTGCTGTTTGATTGCCATAATAAAATACTTGAAAACAGTCATTAATCACATAGAAATAAAACAGCAAATACAAAAAGCAATTTTAAAAATGTCTTAAAGCCATGGCATACCTAATTTTTTTTTATTTTCATAAAAATTTAGGACCATACAAATATTTCTTAGTGCCTTTTATTTCTATTCCTAAACTTCCATCTCGATATATCATTTCCAGGGTGTCCGCTGGACTGGGGAACCGGGAAAATGCACGGGAATTTTTGGAGACCGGGAAAAACAGGGAAATTATATTGAATTTATTTTCTGACCGGGAAGCTTACAAATTTTAAGAAGAAAACTATTCAATCACAGGAAATATTACAAATTTCATATCACATGATATAATGCAATTTAAAATAAGTTCAATTTCAATTTTTTTTTAAATGTTACGTTCAGTTGTTAACTTTTTCAATTATGAAATCATGCAGTTTACAATGTGTCATTCTAAAACCTTTTACTGTAAAATTTTCAGGTTTTTATTTCAAGCGTATATTTTCAATTTAAAGAATAATTCCAAAATACAGCTTTGGAGACTACCTTGGAGGCTTGAAATTGAAAATTTGTGATAAAAAAAATTTTTAGGTTGATCATTTGCAAATATAAATTAGTCAATGATTTTACAAGACGATTCTGAATCTGTTCAAAATTAAACAATTTACAGGTTTTGACGATAAAAATAGAACTGCTTCAGTTCGAAAGCCTTAGAAGTTAAACAAATGTAAACGTGCAATTGGAACTTCATAAACTATTTCCAGTTTTCAAATGATTTCAAATTAACAGATTCATAATTAAACGCTTCTTATTATTCGATTTTTGACCCACTCAATTTGAAATTTTTTAATTAAAAAAAGTAAAAATTTTTTAAATACGCAAGGTAAGAATTTTTTTGCTTCTGTTTCAAATTCTCCAGACGATATTGCATGCATATCGATGTTTTTGTTTCTAAAAATTCAAGACTAAGCAATTTAAACCGAATTGTTTGAAATAGAAAGCCTTGAATCGTTAAAATTTCAGCGTGCTAAATATATATTTGAACTTGCAATTTGAATTGGTCCATTTTTTGAATTGTTAATTTGTAAGTGAAAGTGTTGAATTTTGATTTATAAATAACAATTGAACAATTATTAATTTGAAACGACTTAAAATTAAAAAAATTCAACTTCTAATTTAAAAAAGCCTTAAGTTTAAAAAATTAAATTCGTTCAATTTCTAATGTTCCTAACTCAAAATTACTTAAGATGTTTGTGAAATTCTGAAAATCTTTAAAATCTTTGCGAAATTACTGAAATCTTCTGAAATATTCTGAAATTATTAAAAATCGTTGCAATCTTTATGTAATCATTAAAATCTTTTTGAAATATTTAAAAACTTTGTCAACTCTTTTGAAAACTTACTGAAATCTATCAAATCTTTGCGAAATCTTTAAAATATTTTGGAATCTTTGAAATCTTTGTGAAATTTTTTAAAATCATCTGAAATGTTTGAAATCTATGTGAAATTTTTGAAATCTTTATGTAATCATTAATATCTTTGTGAAATCTTATAAAAACTTTGTTAACTGTTTTGAAATATTCGAAATTTTTCTGAAATCTTTTAAATCTTCAGAAATCTTTTTTTTTGAATCAATGAAATCCTTGTGAAATATTTAGAAACTTTGTTAACTCTTTTTAAATCTATTCAAATCTTTCTGAAATCTTGAAAATCTTTGCGAAATCTTTTAAATCTTCTGAAATGTTTTGAAATCTTTGAAATCTTTGTTAACTCTTTTGAAATCCATTGAAATCTTTCTGAAATCTTCAAAATCTTTGCGAAATCTTTGAAATCTTTCTGCATTTTAAAATCGTTGTGGAATCTTTTGAAATTTTTGGATGAAATATTTGAAGTCTTTGCGAAATCATTTGGAATCATAAAAATCCTTGTGAAATATTAAAAAACTCTGTTATCTCTTCTGAAATCCATTGAAATCTTTCTGAAATCTTTAAAATCTTTGCGAAGAGATATTTTGAAATTTTCAAAATTTTTATAAATTTTTAAAATCCTTGTGAAATCTCTTGAAGTTTCTTAAAATTCTTGAAGTTTTTCCGAAATCTTTAACAATTTTTGGAATCATTGAAATCCTTGTAAAATATTTAAATAACTTTGTTAACACTTTTGAAATCAATTGAAATCTCTCTGAAATCTTTAAAATCTTTGTGAAATTTTTTTAATCTTCTGAAATATTTTGAAATCTTAGAAATCTTGTGAAATCTTTTGAATTTTTGTTTAAATTTTCAATTCATTGCGAAATTTTTTGAATATTTTGGAATCATTGAAATCCTTGTGAAATATTAAAAAACCTTATTAACTCTTTTGAAATCTATTGAAATCTTTCTGAAATCTTTAAAAACTTTGCAAAATCTTTGCGAAAGCTTTGAATTCTTCTGAAATATTTTGAAATCTTTGTGATGTTTTGAAAGTCGTTGTGAAATCTTTTGAAATTTTCTGAAATATTTGAAGTCTGCGAAATAATTTGGAATCATTGAAATCCTTGTGAAATATTTAAAAACTCTGTTAATTCTTTTGAAATCCATTGAAATCATTCTGAAATGTTAAAAATCTTTGCAAAATCTTTAGAATATTCTGAATTATTTTGAAATCTCTCAAATCTTTGTCAAGTTTTTAAAATGGATGTGAAATCTTTTGAAATTTTTTGAAATATTTGAAATCTTTGTGTAATCTTTGAAATCTTCTGAAATATTTTGAAGTCTTTGAAATCTTTCTGAAATCTTTCAAATCTTTGCGAAATTTTTTATATATTTTGGAATCTTCGAAATCTTTGTGAAATATTTTTAAATCATCTTAAATTATTGGAACCCTTGTGAAATATAAAATTTTTTTGTTAATTCTTTTGAAATCTATTGAAATATTCCTGAAATCTTCACAATCTTTGCGAAATCTTTGAAACATTCTGAAATATTTTGAAAGCTTTGAAACATTTGTGAAATTTTTGAAATCGTTGTGAAATATTTTGATTTTTTTTGACATTTTTGAAGTCTACTTAAATTATTGAGCATTTGAATTAAAAGTTTCTAAATTAAAAATTTGTTTAGCTTCAATTTTGAAACTTTAATATTTAAAAGAGGTTCACTTCAAGTGCTTTAATTTGCAGTTCAGTTTTTATTACTTCAAATGAAAATATTTTCAACTTTAAAGAGTGCGAATTTTTTCATTTCAATAAGCGTAAAAAATTTTGAAAACCCGGAAAAAAACCGGAAAATGACCGGGAATTTTTCTCCTCGATTAAAACAGCCACCCTACATTTCGTCAGGAATCGAATGAGTGTTTCATGGCCTTAATATTAGGGTTTGAGAAATACATTGTAAAATTTTAAATAATAAATTTAATTAATAATAACGCATGTTCGAAGTATGTTTGAAAATAACTAAGTAAGATAAGGGACACGCGATTGGAGAAAAATTCTAAAGTGAATGAAAATTGAAAGCAAAAAAAAAAATGATAGAGTGAAATGAATAGAATAATCTTCACATTTTCACCAGAAATGAAAATACAGCAGCAATTTCTGGTGGCGAGCAATGTAATTTTCTGTCACCCTCCCAGGCCAATTCCGAGTTTGAAAACATATGTTCTTGTTATTTAAAGTCACGATAGAAATGTCGTCGAGTAGGTAAGTATAGGAATTTCTCGTAGAATTATCTTGGGGGTAAATTGATGAGAGGAGAAAAAGGAAGAAATAACCAAGTTCCATGGGATATTTACCCTCTTTGATGAAAGCAAGTCGTTATACCTATACGTGAAAAGAGAAAATAGGGATGAGATCATTTTTTTATCTCTTGATTAAGAATAGAATCATTTCTTGTTGCAACTTTCATATTGGAAACATCATTTCCTAGAGATCTTCAATTTATTAGAAAAAAAATATCACTAGAGTCAGTTCCTGTATCCTTTGAAGGGTCAGAAATAATAATTCTCATTTCTTATGGGCAAGAATATTTACTGATTTTCATTAATATTTAGGCAAAGTTTACAGGGATCACAGTCCATCCCCATTGTTCCTCTTTAATTTTGAAAAATGCCCTAAAACACCTAAGATCCAAATTTTTCCCCAATTTTCCCCTTCTTCACATAGTTTTAATTCATTTTTTCAAGAATCATCAACTCAAATTCAAGACATGTTCAAGAAATGTGGGCACATAATTAATTTTTAACCGAAATAGTTGAGTTTTCAACGAAAAAGATTAGTTCTCTACCGAACAAAAAGATGTTTCAACAAAATACATGAATTTTTCAACAAAAAAAGATAAATTTTTAGCCACAGAGATGAATTTTCAACCAGAAAAATGAACTTTCAGCAAAGTAGTTGAACTTTCAACCAAGTAGTTGAATTTTCAACAAAATAGTTGAATACTCAATCAAAATAAATTAGCTTTCAATCAAGCAGTCATATTTTCAAGCCTCAAAGACGAATTTTCTACGAAACAATTCAATTTTTTACACGGAAATATGAATTTTCATCGAAGAAAGATGAATTTTCAACAGAGTAGTTAAATTTTCAACATAGAGAGGAATTTTTAACTAAAATGATAAATTTTCAACCAAAAAGGTGGTTGATGTATTGATGACGTATTTTTTACCAAGAAAATGAAATTTCTACCAGAATAGATGAATTTTCAAGCAAAAAAGACAAATTTTCAACAAAATAGTTAAATTTTCAACCAAAGAGATGAGTTTTCAACCAAAAAGGATGACATTTTAAAAAAAATTTGGATTTAAACAAAATATTTAAATTTTAAACGGAATAATTGAATTTGTAACCAAAAAAGATGCATTCTCAACTAAACATCTGAATTTTTAATCAATGATGTTTAATTTTCAAACCAAAAAGACGAGTTTTCAAGTAAATAGTTGAATTTTTAACATAAAAGATAAATTTTCAATAAGAAATGGAATAGTTAAATTTTCAGATAAAAACCAAAATTGTTAACCAAATGAAAGCGAATTTTCAACAAAATACTTATATTTTCAACCAGAGAGGTGAATCTTAAAAATGGAGTTTCAACAAAGTAATTCAACTTTCAACCAAGTAGTTGAATTTTCAATAAAATAGTTGAATCCTCAACCAAAAAATAATTAATTTTCAACCCCAAAGTTGAGTTTTTAACTGAGAAGATTAATTTTCAACAAAAAAGTTAATGTTTAACCAAAGAGTTGAATTTTCAACCCAAAAAGACAACTTTTCAACAAAAAGGATACATTTTCAATAAAAATGTTGAATATTGAACAAAATAATTAAATTTTCAACCAAATAATTAAATTTGTGACCAAAGAAGATGAATCCTCAACCAAACAGTTGTATTTTCAACTAAGAAAGATGAATTTTCAAATTAAAAATACGAATTTTGAACAAGACAGTGGAATTTTCAACGAACAAAGATTTTTGAGTGAAGATAGGAAAAAAATTTTCAACCAAAAAATACGAATCCTGAATGAAAATTGTAATAGTTGATATTTCAGCCAAAAAGATTTGAATTTTAAATAAAAAATAGTTGAATTCATCCAAAAAAGACAAATTTTCAACAAAATAGTTGCACCCTCTACCAGAACAGATTAATTTTCAATCGAAAAGTTGCATTTTCAACAAAAAAAGATGAAATTTCTACCAAAAGATGAAGTTTCAAACGAAAAAGACGAATTTTCAACAAAGAAAGATTGTTCAGGCCAGAAAAGAGAAAAAAGGTCCACCAAATTGTTGAATTTTCAAGACGAAAAAAGGAATTTTCTACAAAAAAGTTGAACTTTCTACCTGAAAATATGAATTTCCAATAAAAAAGGTAATTTTCAACCAAAATATAAAATTTTAAATCAAAAAAATGAATTCTCAACCAAAAATATAATAGTAGAATTTTCAATAAAAAATTGTTAGATTTTCTTATTAGGTTCTATTAATTTAGTTCGCATTTAAGTTAGCAAACTGCGTTTTTGAAAAAATTGTTATCTTCATAATATTATTACTTTTGTGAATAATTTTTTTCACACTCTTCTCTTTTTTTTAGCTGAGATTTAAGAATGTGTTGTACATCTGAGAACTTTCAACTGGAAAAATTACAGTAAAAAGGATTTTAAGTCCAAGGAAACAAAAACAGAAAAAGTAGGTTTTTCAGATAGTCATTTTTGTGTTTTTCTAATTATTTCTTTCTAACTTATATGCTTAGAAAAATACATTTAAACAAATTCATTGCACTTTCGTGCAATATTCTCGAGACACCCATATGATATAAAAAGTTTTTGATAATAAATCAAATCCCCTTTTGATCCCCTTTTTTCGGAAAAAATCCTCTTTTTCACCTAAAAGTGAACTACAGAATCACTATGATACCTGTCTTTATAAACAGTAGTTTTTGTATTTTCAGATTCATATTTTGAAACATTAAAAAAAATGGTTTTCTTTCTGTAAGTTTGCTTCTGTGGAAACGTTTGCGTTGAAAAATAATTTTTTTTGATTGAGTGCGTTTTTTTCGCAAAAATGTTTACAAACTAGCACGATTGATTTTTTTGGATAAATTTTTGGATAAATAATAAACTTACCAGCATAATCCGGATATGTTTCAGTTGCAGCAGCCATAGTGATTACTGCAATGGAGAATACAAGAATCCCCATGCAACGTTTGAATGTCATTATGCTCATAATTTCTGCAACAAAAATATTGAAAACGTTTATGTAGATCACGAAATTATGAATTAAATCTTATTTCCCCACATAACCAAATTGAATTTCTGCTTTGGAATATTCTGAGTCTTAGAGCGAGCTTTGTTTGAAACTTTGGATTACGAGGTGTGGCTATTAAATAACCGAACTGATTTTTTGCATCTTGGTTGGGGCCTCGCCAACAACAAGCAGGGTCTGACATTGATCTGTGCTCTTTTCCCTCCCTTCCCTCCGAATTTTAAGGTTGTACGACCCTCAGTGCGACAACAACCTTTGTTCGAAGTTGACCGTCTACCTGAGCTCCGCTGGAATTATGTTGATTGTGAAAGTAGAACAGCGCGACAGCGTGAAATTTCTTGTGGAACTTGGAAAATCCGCTACAGAAACGTATAATTTTCTATAGAAAGTTTATGGCGATGAATGTCTATCTTGTACTAAAGTTTTCGATTGATTTAAAAAATTCAAGGAGGGGAAGGGAGAGCTTGAAGGCGATCCACGTTCCAGCCGTCCTCGCGCATCGAAAAAGTAAGTAAAATTACTCCAACAAATCGATGCCTGAGATTTGATCAATTGCTGACTTGGTGAACATTGGGGTGATTCATAAATAAGAGCTAAAGCCTGAAATTCAAAAAATGGAAGGTGCTCTCACAAATATTTGTTTCCTTTGAAGAAGAAATGATGTAGTATAAATTTGAGCTGAAACCAACAGTACCTAGTACTTCCTCGTCGGCCTTATATCCTTTAAAGCCTAATATCTTCTTCATTTTCAAATCTACAAAAAATTATCAAAGGGATTATTTTCTTGAATTTTTACTACGAATTCAAAGGTGAATTTAAATTTTTAGAAAGATTAATCTTAATGGGTGTTTGTGGCAAACGTATGATTTTTTGTACATTAATTAATACATTTGAGTCTTCCTCTAGATGGAGAATTTCTAGACGAATTCAGTGATCTATAATAAAGTACCTTTTAGTCTTTTTGAACGCAGGATATTAATTTAAAAAACAAAGAGTGAGATTTTGTATCCGAAAAATAACTTTTTTTTATTTTAAATATTATTTTGTGTGTTACCAACAATCGCAGAAGTTTTTCATGTATACTTTTATTATCACACTATCGAACGCAACCCTGAAAAAGATGCTGTAAAAAAGGTTATCCAGGATGTTTGCAATATTTAGAATAAAGCTTGAATGCCAACTATGGAGGAAAGAAATATTGTAAGAAAACTGAAAACTCTTTTAAATGAATATAAAAATCCATGCCGTAATTCAAACTGAGGTGGACCAACGCAATTTGGTAAGGAGACTAAGTGTCAACAGGTATTAAATTGTCTTTTCGATATTGCTCACTGCGACGTTTTCAGACTAATAAAAATAGAACGCGACAGACTATTTTTGACAGATCAAGGATTATTTGCGTCCTTACAAGAAATGTATGTACTTCGTTACAGATTTAATGAAATCCACTGAGGGGGGCCACCATTGTGTGCCGAAACGTTTGAAACAATTTAATTTGTATTCAATTTCACCTGACCCTAAAGCCAATAACG
>JAUMHM010053821.1:0-14877 GCA_032362435.1 Melikaiella ostensackeni
GATGGATGCGGTTTTGGTAAGCGCAACTTGGGACGAAAGTGGGAGGGCTGATGGCTAGACCATGTATTCTTAGATCACGGGCGTAGGCCTCCAAACGGTTTACTCAGGGTCCTAGGCTTATGAAGTAATGACGTACTGTGAACTGATTGGCTAACGAACAGCCGTAGCACACTTAATCGTTCACTGAGTGATTCACATTCTCGCCGCACCATGGCGCTGTCTACACACCACATGACAACTGAGTAGTTGAAGACAATCGTTCGGAGAAGGTTATGAGACCCTAAAATCGCGCTTATGATTGCATTGTAATAAAAAATATTGTATGATACACGGCCCCTGCGTGAAACGCTTTCCTCGTGTGAAGTTGCAATAAGCCAGAGCCCGAGGCAAGGCAAAGCGGAGCCGAGGCAAAGCGAAAGCGAGGCGAAAATTAGTGCTCTGGCAAGTATTGCAATCACATGGGTCGCACGAATCACAGTTAGGGTCCTTGTATCATAAATAACTATTTCGGCACACTACTCAATTGCTTTAGGATAGCCAACTATATTGTATACTTTTCCCTACATATTGAGGCATTCTAATCCACATTCTATATATTGGAATTTAACCAATTTTATATATTTTTTTACAGAATTAAGTTCACAGTCTCACTATTTTATTCCACAAGATCTCCATAGACAACCTGAAGTTACGTATTGCGAAGATCAAAATGGGCACTTGGTACGTATAGACCACGCGACTGCTCTTTTCATGGCAGATGACCAGTTCATCTATGGAATAGAAGTTGAGCATGAAATTCGTCCAATATATGATCATTTTGGGGACATGGTTATCGTAAGTTTGCTGGACTACCAAAATCATCCAATGACAGAAGCAATATTTCGACAACAAGGTCTTGTCAGCCGACGCCGACAGGCACTACGTTCTGCCAATAGGCAACGTCGACTGAATTCTCGACTGAATCCGGAGGTACATCAAGTGCAACCTCAAATGCATCAAGCTTAATTTAAATTAAGCAAAATATAAAAGTGTAAGGTGCAACATCTTCTGTGATTCATAGTAGGATTGAACCATTACAAACAACTCACAATTATAACAAAATGTTCAGGTGTAAATGTAATATAATATTCAGATGCAAATGACACTTTGGAATGTAAAAAATTCATTGAATTAAAAAAAGATATGTATTGATTTGATGTGCTTTCAATTCTTGACCCAAATTCTATTGATCCAAGTAAAATGCATCATTGAAACATTACAAAAATTATTAGCTTGAAGAATATTCAAGACTAGGAGTAAATGCACGCGCGCGTTCACGTCCCTGGATTTTTTTTTAAACATTAAAAATGTTAACAATTTAAAAATCCATTATTAAGCAAATGTTTGAATGTTAGGAGCTTTAATAATTTTCGAAACTATAATAATTAATTATTTCGAATTAAAAGTGTTTCAAATATATATATATATATATATATATTAAAATTTTAAGAAAATTGAACAATTTAATTAGAAAGGATTTAAAATGGTATCATTTTTAATTTAAAGCGTTCGAAATTGGACAATTTCATTTTGAGTTGAAGACTCGAGATTCAGTGATTTCAAATTAAAATTTTGAAAATAGGACAATTTCAAAACGTTCAACACTGAGCAATTGCAGATTAGAATGTTGAAAATTCTATCATTTCTCATTAAAAACATTCGAAATTTAATAATTTAAATTTAAAAACTTTTGAGTTTAAATAGTTTTCAATTCGAAGTGATTAAAATTTCATAATTTGAAATTAAATGTTTCAAAGTCAAGGATTCTGAAATTATATAATTTTAAATTGTTATCACATAGAAAAATTATAATTTAACATCAAAGTTAAAACAAATTTTTGCAATCAAAAAATAGATTCATCCTCATGTTAACCGTTTGAAATGAAAAAATTTTCAGTTAAAAACCTTTCAAATTGAATCATTGTAAAAAAACGTTCAAAATGAAGTCATTTTAAATGAGAAAGATTGAAGATCAAAAAATTTCTACTGCGGAACGTTGAAAATTAAATGAATCCGAACTTCATTCGAAACTGAAAAAAAAATTAATTACCAAGAATTCTAGTATTAAAATTGTTTATACTCGAACTCTTTTGAATTTTAATTATTTTGAGTAAACTTAAATCGTTTCAAAGTCGATGAATTGATAATTGATAAGTCGCTTACGAACCGGCTCATCATTGGGTTACGAACTGGCTCAAAGAGGACTTTCGGGGGTTACGAACCACTACATCGGGTATGTTCATTCAAATTCTTTATTATTTGATCAATGCATCCTTAAACTTGCTTTCAATGACATTTTCGATTGGAAATGGATTATTTTTTACGTCAGAAAAAAGTTTATTGCATTCAAATATCGCTTGAGGCATTCGAATAGGATTTTATTCTTTTCAGCCTCTTAGTAGGTTACGAACCAGGGCCTTTACCTTAGGAGACTTCTAAATCATATCCGATTTTGAATTTTTTTTAATTTGTTGACGAAGGCGAGCTAAAGTTGTACAACTTATTCAGTTTTGAAAATAATTTTATTCGCTTTATAAAATGAATCGCCCTAAGCAACACACAGTTCCTCAAACCATTTGACGGTTTTACTATCGTTAGAAAATCTGCATCTCGAATCAACTGATATTTTAGTCGCGAAAATTAGGAAAAATCCGTTTATAGTTGCATTAATATGGAGATATTGTAACATTATTTTTTCCTTGAAGTGTATCATAAATTATTATTTCGGATTATTTTCATATAAGGCTTGCTAAATAACGTGATAGAGTACAGAAAAAATCATTCTTATCAAAATAATGGAGCCTAGACTCATTTAAATGTCCCTTCATTAACGAGAATATCATACATCTGTCCAATCAGTTCTAAGACCGATATAATCAATTTTTTTTTGTTTGCAATATGAAGGTTTTAAGAAGTCATTTGCGATACTCAAAGAACAAAAATGGACTTAAATAGTAAAAAAATGTCATTTGAAGCAAAAATTGAAAAACAAAATTTTCATTTTTTCCAAATAAATTTTTTTTGAAAGCATTTATGTAAAGCCCAGAGTTTTGTTTAATTTTTCTCTAAAATGACATTTTGAAGTATAAAATAAAGAAGTATAAAGAAAATCAAGGTAGGCATTTTTCGAGAATCGAGTTTTTAAGAAAATCAAAATTTTTGTTAAGGAAAACATGAAAAATAAGCATGACAGAACTGTTGAAGTCAATTAGGACCTCAAGATTTGTATCACCCGGGAGTTTTTACACAAAAAATAACAGTTTCAGTTAATTTGGTTAAAACTGAGCTAAGCGATACAGCTTTTAGTGAACTGGTGCAATTCGTGTTTTAGAGACTGAAAAAGTATCCAAAATAGAAAAAGTGCAATAACTTTCAACCAAATTTTTTTTCGAGTGTAATCATTAGCAATCTATATTTTCTCTACCAAACAAATAAGTAACCAAAGTTTAAAAAAAATCTATTATGTGAAGGTTCTGGTTTGTGTGAATCCGACGTGGAATCCACCATCAGTCAAAAATTTTTTTAACAAGTTTTGAATTGGATTTTTTTCATCTTAGTCTACTTCAATATTCATTTTTTCATCAAAGATTAATTATTTTAGTTGAAACTTCATCTCTTTAGTTAAAACTTAAGGTATATTGTTGTAAACTCATTTTTTTGTTGGAAGATTCATCCCTTTGGTACACTCTTTGAGTATCGAAAACTGAAGGTCAAGTTCGTTAGCCAGCCATTTGAGGCCATTTTTTTTTAAATCTGAAAATTATATGAACGGCTATTCGTAGTACTTGAAAAATCGAACAATTTATCCTGATGGCTTTTTTCCATAAAAAAAAATTATGAGAGTTATATCATTTTCAAAATTCAAAAAACGAAGAAAAAATTTAATTTTCAAGCCAAACAATGCACGATATGAAAAAAAGTCAGGAGTAGAAAAACATTGCTTTCTGAAAGCCCTACAAGACTGTCGTAACAAATTTTTGAATTTTCAAAAAAAAATCGAAAATTCAAATTTTGAGCCAAATAACGCAAGATACGAAAAAAGCTGTGATATCAAAATTGTTGTTCTTACGAATACGCATAAGCTTTCTCGTGAACATTTTTTGGTGAGAGGAATAGTTTTTATTTCAAGTATGGAAAATAATATTGGTATATTCAGATTTTAATTTTTGAGCCAAACGACAAGAAAAGGATAAGGATAATAATAATAATAAAGGATAAGAAAAAAAGTCAGAAGAGTAGAATTTGTGCTTTTAAAAAGTCAAATGAAATTGACGTTACGTATTTCTCTATAAGACCAATCGTAAATCATTTAGATAATCATTAATCGTCTTTTTAAATATTTATCCTTATATATTATACGGCGAGTGCAGAAAATCGTGCGCGAATATTATAATGAGAATGTATTCCTTAAGGCCAATAGAGGCAAGTTTTTACGATTTTTTGAAAAAAAGAAAAGCATTTCTTTTCTCAAAAACTTCATCTTTTTCCCTTAAAATTGTTAGAACTTATTGGTAATAATATATATAGTCTACTTGTTATAAATTCCCCATTTGGTATTTTGCGGGAGAAAAAAATTATCTTTGATTTTCTTTCAAAATTTTGCTCTTTTTGCAATTTTTGAGATTTGGAGGTTCTTTATATTTCAGTTTGTCAAGTTTTTTATACTATTTCGAAACCGATTAGAAAAACGAGGAAAGAATAAAACAGTAAAGCTATTTCTATTTTTTGAAAAATTAAAACATTAGGCTTTCTCAATTTTTTTCCTTAAATTTCTTCAACTTCCTCGTTTTCACTTTTTTCTCCTGAAAATTTAAAGAAAAGAGCGGTAGCTGTTTTAAGAAAATTTCGTGCTTTAATCTTTTACAAAATCGAAATAGCTTCACCATTGTATATTCTTTTTTCGTTTTTCCCATTGGCTTCAAAAGAGTGAAAAAAAACTTGAAGAAGTGGAACAAGAAAAACCTCAAAATCTCAAAAATTGCGGAAGGGCAAGGTTTTGAAAAAAAAATCAAGAAAAATTTTTTTCTCCCGAAAAACAAAAAAATATCAAATGAAAAATTTATGGTAATTCGACTATATTAGTATCTATAATTCCTCAAAATTTCAGGAAAAAAGGAAAGGTTTTTGAGAAAAAATTGTTTTTCTTTTTTTTTCAAGAAATCGCAATAACTTTACAATTTTTCATTAGTATTTCATGGATTTCGAAACAGTTCGAAAAGAAGATAAATTGAGACAAGATGAACCTGAATATCTGAAAATTTTCAAAAATGGCACAGTTTTTAATGTAAAATTAAAAAAAAAACTCATTTTACCTTTAAAATTTTCAGGTATTCGTAGAAAGTGTGAAAATTTTGTTATACTAACTTAAGAAAATACATGTCTCCTTATTTTACAGGTACAAAAACAAATTTCGTTAGCTGATTTCACGGGATGTCAGAGTATTTTGAAAGATTTCAAAAAATACCAAAGCGTATCCACAGATATTGGAGGAATTAGAAAGATTTCATGAGATTCAAAGGAATTGCAAAGGAATTCCGAATATTATAAAGGATTTTGAGGGGTTTCAAGGAGTTTTGATCGCTTTCAAAAGATTTTAATAAATTTAAAAATATTTTGATGGCTTTTTAGAAATAACGGTGAGATTCCCGTGGATTCAAAAGATTTCAACGAATTTTAAGTTGATTTCAAAGATTTCAAGATATTTCATAACATTTTGAAATATTTAACGGAATTTCAAGGGTTTTAACAGATTTTTGGAGATTTCAAGGGATTTCCAGCGAGCTCAATCGTTTTAAAGGGATGTCAAGAGATTATAAACAATATCCATGGAATTCAAAAGATCGCGAGGAATTTTCACATGATGTAAATAATTTTAAGGCATTTACCAAATTTGCAAAAGAATTCACAGGATTTCAAAAGATTGCACAGATTTCTAGGGATTTTACGAGATTTCATGAAATTTGTACACAACTATGCAGAATGGTTAACTCCTATGTGATGTGAAATGTTACACAATAAAACTGAAATAAAACGAGTAATGATATAATGTGTATAGGAGTATAAAAAGTAAATTTAAGAGCCAAAACTGGTTTTAGTTAGCATATTAAAAAAAATATAATTATAAAGGCGGAACTTGCGTAAGAAATGCTTTGTACTACCCCTCCCCCAAGTAAGGATTCGTAAGATATTTCAGAAGCCCTTCCCTCACAAACCCCCACAAAGCCTTATGTAATTAATGGACGCTCCCTGATAAAGATAGCTGCTTTTCGCGTACAACAAAAATCATGTATTAAAAAAAATAAATGATAAAAAACGTCTCTCCTCTGGTTTTTCTAGAAAAGTGTCTTTGACTGTTTGCATGAATCTTTCAGCACCACTGAAAGCATTTCAGGCTCATCTTTGGAAATATTTCTTTTCTTCTTAAAAAATCGCCAAAAAATAACTTTTGTGAACAGTATCCGTATTCTGAGAACTGTACTGATTAGTCTAAAAATTTCAGCATAAGTCGTTCAAATATAATTTTGAAACTGTTTTTCACGGAATTTGGATTCATAGCATATTTATCAAGATATTGCACTTCTCATGCAAAAATATCGTTTAATTTCTATTATTGAGTTTTGTATTCCATAGTTTTCTCACATAGTCATATTTTATTTCATAAAATTTGTTATAAAAAAAAATGTGAAATCTGTCCCAAGACATCTATGATGCAAAAACCTTCGCAATGTAAGATGTTAAGAGCACAATCAACATAGTTTGTGGAATCACAATTTTCCATTTAATTCTAAAAGAAATATTTATACCTTCTCGTTATTATTAAACTGAAGGAATGAAAGGAACATTATAAAAAAGGTGTGCCGAAATTCCAGTACGAATAAACAGATTTTTTCGGTATGAATAGCTGGACATGGAAAAGGGACTATTTTTACCGAAATTTCAGTACAAATAGCTAGATTTTTTCGGTACACATAGACACTACCTTCAGTGTTACTTGAAAAGAGCGCATCTTGCCAAGTTCTCATAGAAGTTTCCATCATTTTTCAAGTTTATAAATTTTAAAAGTTACATTTCTATAAAATTTTCTGTGTAAAAAGGAAAGGAAACGGAATCTTCGGTTAGAACTGATCAGAATGACAAAAATAAGGATCTTGGATAAACAATGTATAAATAATCATATTTATTTAAGAATTACTTGGCGAATTCTCATTTATTAACTTTCTTGTTTGTGCTGATTAGTTTTTACTTGGCAGAGTTTTTTGCATCACAATGCAGGTATCTGCGTATACAGCTTATATATTTTTCTTTCCTCGTAATAAAAATAAACAAATATTTGTATTCTTCATTTGCTATTCCGCATTTGTATCATAAAAATTTGTGTTTATGTTGTCTATAAATAAACATATAATAAACATTTGTGTTTATCAATGTTTCAAAGGAAGTATTGATAATATGGTCGACACAGATATATTTGTCCGGGTTATTTTCGTATATACACATGAGAATTTTAACAACCGTTCATATGGTCTGAATATTCCGATTAAAAAAAAGTGTGCGCTTCTTTTCAAATTCTACAACCAGAATATAATTTTGATACATAGTTTTATTTTTAAAGCAATTGCAACTTTATTGACCTTTGTTATTCCCGTTTCTGATTCCGTAAATTTCACTTTAATAATTTAATTTTTCATAATCACCGTACAATGGAGCTAGGCGGCGAGTGTGGGGGAAACCGGCTCACTCACAACTTTATTATTTATAACGTATTATCTCTTTCTCTGAATAAAAAATTTTAAGATTAGAGATTTTTTTCCTCTTCGCAAATGTTGAACTATATTTATAATCTTGTTTGGTGTAGTCTCATTAGTTATAAGGAATAAAAAGTATAGTGGTATAAGATTCGCAGTTTTGTAAATTTTGTTAGGTTGTGCAAAAATACTCGTGAAAAACTTCACTTGCAGAAGTTTGTAAAAATTTGTGTAATAAACCATATTTTCCAGCACCCGGATAAAATTTATGTAAATTTTCACATGGTTACAATATATTTTTCGTCGTGCAGAATGATTTTTGTAGGAATTTTCGCTTTTGTGTGAGGGAAAGCAGATCATACTTAGTATTTTATCATAAAGCAAACGAAAAATTGTCTCCCTTAATAATCACTCCACTTAACAGGTTAAAAACACCCTTCATAGAGATCAAAAAGTAGAAAATATATAAAATTATAAGATCAATTGTAATATGTCTTACTTACTTATACGTGAGGTTAAGAAAAAATATGGTGATGTTCCAAAGTGACAATAAGCAGATTATTTAACGTTGCTATGAAATTTAGTAACTTCATTATTTGCGTTGAAATGGTTAGAAAACTTATAAATAATTACTTTTTCTGTAAAGTTTTCCTTCCAAGCACTTTTTTTTTTACTTTTTATTATGAGCGAGCGACTCAGCCCCACTCTCTGGAGTAATGTCGCCTAAACTTCAAGGGATGAAAAATAGTTGTTTATGAACTAAATTTATGTTTGTGCTTTGCGGCACGAAAAAAGGTCAGAAAATACATTCGAAGCATCAATATATTTTCATGGTAGTCATAACAATTTTAAGAACCACTAAGAAGTACTTCGCTATAGGTGTTCTCTTTTGTGCTCAATTGCTAATTAAAACGAAGAATAGCTTCCTGTTCAGCTATGAATTATAAAGTTATGAAATTATCAAAATCTACAAAGTTCATGCTGATGTAAATCTTATTTCTTACATAATACTCCTGTTATTTCCCGACAACGATCATGGCGATCAGGAGGAATCATGCACAAAAATGTGCAATGTGAGCGCGCAAAGTTTTCACTTTCTCTTTTTTACGTATATGGAAACCTTGATTCCTACAGGAAACGTGTGAATCAATTAACAACATATTAGCGTTTAGCATCAAGGGAATCCGCCTTTCTGTGGTAAAAATGGTTGCCCATATAGTTGCTCAAAAGCTTGTTCAAAAAGTAAGTTTTATGAAAAAATATTTTCATTAGAGCTAATAATAGCTTTTTTTGAACGTGGTTTCACCTTCATATATAAGGAGGTTGTGAGTTGAAATTTTTATTTTAAGAAAAATTGCCAAATCGGACTCTGTAAGAATTTATATGAGTCAAGTTTCATTTCAAGCGGATAATATTAACATGTTCAGATTCCAATTTTCGTATTATAATTTTATTTGTTGATTATTTAACTTGTACGAAGATGATCCAAACCGAAAAACTTGTTTGAACGTGAAGTACTTCTGAAGTAATTAATATTTGTTTCATTTTCTCATCCTATTTTAATTAGGTAAAAGTTCAAATTTTAACTAATGCTAGAAGACTGTCCGATTTAATTACTACAATTTCTGGAAAATACACTTTTTCTATGAACTCTAAAAGAGTGTTATCCTCTGTGATTAAAAAGTTTAAGTGGGTGAAGTTCCGACAAGCCCTTGGCTTCCATAATCTGAGATTTTCTTCTTTTTTCATAATCAGCAGTGCTGATTATAAAAAATAATGCTCTGATTCAGAGCATCAAAATACTTCTTATTATTACTACTACTACTGTTATACTACTTCTATTATTATTATTATTACTTAATACTTTTCGGAACTTTAACCTAGTTTTAGGTAGTTGTAAATGATTTGAAAAATATACATACACCGATGCGATAAAAGCTTAAATACTGCAAACAATCGTCAAATTAAGGGCATATAAATAACTAGTGCAATCGGTGTCCGTATAGATCATTAACATATTTTTATAATCATTTGGAAATTGCTGAAAATTTGTGTAAAGTTTAAAAAATTTATGGGACTTTTTGGAGACTTGTGGGAAGTTTCAGAAATTTATTGAAATTGTGGGGAATTTATGGAAAGTTAGTAAAACTTATGCGAAGTTTTTGAAACGTATGAACATTTTTGAAAATGGATGAAAATGTTTGAAACTCTCGGAAGCTTGTGGGAATTTTTGAAAACTTTAAGACTAACATAAATTTTTCTAGTGGATGTAAGTGCTTGAAAATTTTCGATACTTTTGAGAATTTTTAAAAAATGATAGAGATGTTTGGGAAAGTTTGAAATTTTTTGAAATATCGGAAACTTTTGGAGAGTAATAGAAACTTGGGGAAGTTTCTAAGCTTATCAAGTTTCCTTTGGGGTTGAGAATTCTTATCAGATTTATGAAGTAATGGGTGTTTATTTTCCCTCTCTTGGAGACCAAGCTGCAGAAAACTGGTGCCCTCCTCAGTATACGACACAAACCGATTATAACTCCTTTGGATCTGGCTTTTTTTGCATACTTTCCTTTGAATGATCGAAGTTTGGTGGGACTGACGTTATGAATTAACATTCTCCCTTATGACGATTTAGACGCTTGGCTGGGACATGACTTTATATTTATGAAAAACATTTTTCGCATCAAGTTGGCAGTTGGGCGCATACAATAAATAAAGAACAATACAAATCATAATGTAGCCTCGGATAGGATTGACACTTCTGTTGCCGAAAGGTATGCCCTTGGAAAAGTTTCAGGCGATGAATGGAGACTGGGTGTTTGGAATGGTAGAGGTGTGGATGATCTTATGGAAAGGAAATTGCGGGAAATAATGCGCGTAAGGAAGCAGAATACTTTATGTGTATCGGAAACAGAGAAGAAGAGACGTGAGATGAGAAAGATAGAAATCAAAATGGAACTTCCATCAGGAGTATATAATGAATCATATGGTAGCCAAGGGGCTGGTCTGATTATGAATGAGACAGAAAAACAGCATGTCAAAAAGTATGAATGTGGATCTCCTAGATTATTATGGGTAAGAATGAACGTGGGAGTGCGAAGGCTATTTATTATAGCATGTTATGCTTCACTTGATGGAGACAGCAGTGATGTAAAAGATACCTTCTGGAACTCGTTAAATGATATATGTATTTTCGATCCTGGGGAAAGAATTATTCTACTCGGAGATATAAATGGCTAGGTTGGTGTGCAACACGATGGTACTAACAGGGTACTTTGTCATTTCAGAGACACAAAAACAAACGGTAACGGGGAGAAATTGATTAGCTTGTGCTTAGAAAGAGGTTTGTTTATTACAAATCCATGGTTCCGACATAAAATGATCCACATGTATGATTGGTGCAGAGACTCTGTTGTAGCGGATGAGAGACTGAGAGAGTTAGTAAGAGATAAAAGGGTTATGAGAGGCTCTGAATTAGAATATATCACTACCTCATGGTTTTAAAAATGAACTTAGGTAGAGGATGGAGAAGTAGAGGAATTAATAGTAAGTCGAAGCAGACGCGAGCTAAAATAGAGAATTTGCTAGAACCAGAAGTATAAATAGAATATCGTGAAAAGCGAAATAAATATTCAGGACATCATATAGAAGACCGGAAGACGGAATTAGGCAATAAGAATAGAGAAGGTGTATAGATATTACTGCGGGATAGCATCTTCAAGAGTGCATCTGAAGTGCGCGGTACTGTGGCAGTAGGAAGGAAGGCTGGAGATGCTTGGTGGAATGATGAAACCCGCGTGGCTGTTAACAAGAAAGAGCAAGCGTATTCAAGAAAGCTGAATATCAAAGGTCTTAGCAATGAGGAGAGGACTAGATTAGAAAATAAATAAAGGGATGAAAGGAAAGATACTAGTCGAAGAAAGCAAGGAGAAAATGAAAGCAGGAGAAGGCAAGAAAAGGCCAAGTGATTTTGAAGGAGAAAAAAAAATTGGTTTGGAAATGGGTTAAGAAAATTAGGAAAGGAAGTACTAGCAGTGAGTTAGTCAGAATTGAGGATGCTGATGATGAAATTGTATGGGATAGGGACGAAGTAAAAGACTGTATGAGTGACTGTCTCAAGAAACTGTATAAAGGTCAAGCTATAGAGTATAACAACTGTGACACACAAGTGGGTACGTTGGGCAATCCCGTTGTAGGTGGCGAAAGAAGAATTGATATCCACAAAGTTATATCCATAATTATGAAACTAAAGAATGGTAAGGCTGCTGGTGAGGATGGTACCATCGCTGAAATACTTAAGAGCGGTAGCAGATAATCGTTTGCGTGTCTGAGCGAATTTATGAATATGTGTGCTGAGATCGGTGAATTTCCAAATGACTGGAGGAAGCGGATTATCGTTCCAATAAAGGTTAAGTACCATGAGCAAAATATTTAACAAAATACTTATTGGTAAGGTCATAGGAATAATTAAGAAAGAATCTGGGAAGTCAAATATAGATTTATGTTAGGGATATCATGTGCGGATCAAGTATTTAGCTTGAGACGAGTTACGCTCACCCCGAAAGGGATTTAGCTTAATCGTATAAGGATAACAAAAATAATAAATAGACTTGATAGAAATTAAGATTACTCTTTCCTACTACTATTACTTTTTCCATACGCCTGCGTAATGAATTTCAGAAAACATAATTTTAGAAAAGCCACGTACATATTTCTTTTTCGTAAATGTTTTTAAATTAGTTATCTTAGTTTATAAGCAGTTCAAGCACACTTTGTTTCTTGCCTACGCATAGCCCTGGTGGAACGGACAGATTTCCCGTCCTTTTTTCAGCTTCGCCAATCAATTTTGCATGATTTTCTCTGTTCGTCGATATTTGCATTTTTCACCTTTATTGGCATTTATTTCTATAAAACAAAGTAATGAATGTGAACCTTGCTTTTTCAGTATGGGCTAAAATTTATGATACTTATTTCTTTCTGTACATTTTATAAAGATCATTTTTTTGGGTAAAAATGAAAACATTACTGTTCCGCTCATATTGAACAATATAAAAAGTTAAACACAACTTTTCTGGTTCTAAATATTCAGACAATGATAAGAAAGCTTGTTTTTAATTGTCATGTATATGGATTATATGCTCACATAATAACACATATAATAAATTGTAGGCCTTGAATAAGCTTCTTAAAATTGTGTATACTCTTATTTGAATGTTATCTATGAGTCATTCTATTTTACTTCGCCGAAGTCGGCTGCGACCTAATTTTATTAAATTTTGATACCTAACTATAACAAACTTCAATGTTTTTTAAACTCATTTATGACATATATTGATCAAATTACTTCATTTTTATTAAAAAATTTGATTTTCGAAATCCAAAAGTGTAGACAAATATCACGTTTATGCGCATTATAGAATAGAGAAAAACTCAAATTCTACAATGTGAAATTGAATTGAACGAAATGAGACGTATTGAACAATCTTCAAACTTTTATATACCATGAGCAAAGTAACTTTATGAAATAATGGGCGAAAATTTATTTTAGAAATAACTAAAACAAAACTATTTTTCAAGTTTTAAGGCGTTGTTAAAATCACAGTGTTTGATTTTTGAAATTAAAACTTTTCTCACGAGTTTAATTTTTCAACAAACTTTCCAGAACTTGCGCCCTTTTTCAAGTTTTAAAGCTGAAATATATAAAATTACACTTTGAAATTTGTCAAATTTGAGGTTTCATCCATCTTCGTGGATGAATAACTCTTAGGGAAGAGAATGAAAAAATCCTGTATTTACAGTATATGTATTCTACACTGTAGAATTTGAGTTTCCTTTTATTCTATAAAGCACATAAATGTGACATTTTTCTGCAACTTTGCATTTTGAAAATCAAATTTCTAAACGAAAATAAGTAATTTGGTAAATTTATGCGATAAATGAGTTCTATAAAGATTGAAGTTCATTATAGTTAAGTATCAAAATTTTTAAGAATTAGCTCGCAACCGGCTTCGACGAAATAAAATAGAATAACCCCTTTACTGAATCCTATTTGGAAAATTAGTAAAAGTAGGCGGCAGGCGCCTACAAAAAAAGGTTTCGTAGCCTATTAAGTCGTTGAAAAAGTCGTTCAAATCTCTCCATCCCCCACACCACATTTTCCCCTCATGCATTTTCCCTCCCTTCCTCTCCATTCCTATAGCCATCCTTCCTTTCCCCACTTTCTGCTCGTAATTTCCCTCACTTTCCCTCATTTCCCCTTAATTCACTTCACTTCACTACACTTTCCCAAAAGTTCCAACACTTCCCCTCATTTCCCTTCACTTCCAATCACTTCCTTTCATCATCCTAATTCCTCATTATTTCCCCTCACTTCCCCTCATTTCACCTCACTTCCCCACAAGTTCCAATACTTCCTCTCATTTTCCTTCACTTCCAATCACTTCCCCTCATCATCCTAATTGTTTATCACTTCCCCTCATTTCACCTCACTACCCTCATTTCCCCTTACTTCACCTCCCCTTCCTTTTCCTACTTTTCTCTCACTTCCGCTTGTTTCCCCTTACTTCCCCAAAAGTTTAGACACTTCCCCTCATTTCCCTCCACTTACAATCACTTCCCCTCATTTATCCTCACTTCCCCTAATTTTCCCTCACTTTCCCTTTTTTATACGACGGACGGACAGCCCACCGAAACCTTGTTATCGTTCGAGAATTATTCATAAAGAATGTATTAAACGGAAAAAAATTAAGAAAATTTGGCGAAATTTCCTCCTCCTTATTATTATGCCCCCTTTGTGGACAGACGTGGAAAATCATGGTATTCTGCCCCCCCCCCCCCGCGCCCTCACTCTTTACCATGCTATACCAGCTGTTGTATCTTTTCTTCTTCCTCTGTCTTTTTCCACTCAACATTCTCTCGTGATCTGTTTTTCTCCTGTTGAGTTCCCCTCTCTACATTTCTTCTTTCCTCCATTTTCTTACACTTTCCTTCTTCTTTATTCATAATGTGTCCTCTAAGGGCTTACATGACCTCCATTTCTTACAATACTTCCGCATACATATTTTATACTAGCTTATCCTTACTATTTACAGTTATTT
>JAUMHM010053832.1:0-14877 GCA_032362435.1 Melikaiella ostensackeni
TAATTAATTCTTTAACTTGTTCGTTAATTTCTTCTTTTTGGACATGGGGGAGTCTATATGGTCGCGAAAAAACTGGTATTTCGTCCGTGGTTGTAATACTGTGTTGTAGAACATTTGTGCCTGCGAGTATTTCTCCCGGTAAATGGAATCGGCCTGCATTTTGTTGTATGAGTTTTTCCACGTGAGCATATTCTTTTTAGTTTAGATGATCAAGACGTAGTAATTCTTTTATTGACTTAACTCTATCTTCATTTGCAATATTAAGAGATTCGTGAACATAATCTCCATCTTCATTTAAATTCAAGAAACAGTTAAGGAATCGTTCGACTGTTTTATATTTATTTTCATTTTGTTGTTGTCCAATAAAGACTTCGTTATCCCTAGGTGATAATTCTTCGAAGTCCAGAATTTCTACAGATGGAATTGCAAGTACTACTGGTTCTTCACGAGTATTAGCGATTTTCAAATTTGCTTCACCGTTGTTATTTTTAACTATTGCATTTCCTAAATATACACCGCTGTGTTTAGGTAACATATCTGGGACGTAGCCTATTACATTGTCATTGTTTTTAATTTGTATGTAAAAATTCGAAATTGTTCTAGGCGGAATCGTGATTACTTCTGAAGAGTCAGAGAGTTAGTAATCTTCATTGATTTCTAATTGTTTTTTTGCAGTATTTATTTTTACATTATTTTTGCGAAAATATTCACTTCCTAAAACTGCGTCATGTTCAACTGGTGCTTCATTGGAAATTATATTGAAAATTATGGGATATTCAAAAATATTTATTTTTATTTGTCCAAGGGTGTATACTGGGTGTTCATTAATTCCTGTTTATTTTAAGCAATTCTATTTATCAATTTTTACGAATGATTCGACTGCGTTTCCTTCAATTAAATGTGGACCGGCTCCTGTGTCAATCATTAATCTTACAGGATTTCTTAAACCATTTGATGATAACGTTATGTGAGGGATAGTATTAGTGACGCTTAAGTTTATGTTTGCTGTTTTTTGTTTTTTTATATTTTTTAGATTAGAGTCGGAGGCATTTGTGTCTTGTTTTACGCCTTCCTTAAAGCAACCGGTCTGGGAAGGGCATTGGAGTTTTCCGAATTTGATTGTTGTGGAGGATTTAATTGTTGAGGTTGTTTCAGTTGTCGATATTGATTATTATATTGTCTTTTACGGAAATTATTAATTACATGACCCGGTTCTTTGCAATAGTGGCCTATCAGCTTAGCTTGCTGCGTGAAATTATGTCTAGGCTGGTAGTTGTTTGCAAGTTTAGGGTCGTTTCGAGAATCGTTTCTATTCCATTGTTGGTTAGGCACCTGTCCTCTCCACGGGGGTCTTTCTTGGTTATATTTATTTGGAGTTTCCCAAGGCTGATATCGAGGATTATTATTTAACCAATTATTTTGTGGTCGGACTTGATTGTTACTTTGATTTTGATTTTGAGAATAATTAGGAAAAAATTGTCTTCGATTTTGAGAATAAGGTTTTGAGTAATTATCAGGGTATTGTTGTTGAAAGTTATTTGTTCGATTATTTTGGGAAATTTGAGGGTTTGATAATTGTCTTGCAAGAGTACCGCAAAATTGATATTGCGCATTTTCTCCTCTTGTAAAGTGTACTTTATTGTTTGACTTGGAAGATTCTCCTGAATGGAGGCCAGAACGTAATTCCTTCCTAATATCTTGAAGTTCATAAACTGTTTTAGTAAGTGCGTATGCTGTTTTAAGTTTATTTATTGATTCGTCTTTCGAGTAAAATGTATGGCCAGAAATGCATTTTCTTGCTTCCCCTGAGATTTTAGAGCGGAATTATAAAACTTAATTTGCTTCAGCTTCAGCCTTAGGAACCATAGATCTTGCTTCACAGCATGCTTCTATAAAATGGGAGAAAGGCAAATTGTTTGACCCATCAAATAATGGAACGTCTTCGAGCGCATCTCGAAGTGAGATTTGTTGGTTATTTGGGAGTTTACTCATTTTTTCTTCTTTCATATCAGACTCAGAGTCAGATGAAGGTGAATTTTCTCCGCCAGGGGTTGTTATTCTTATTTGTGGTATAGGGTGTTTGTTTTTATTTTGATTATTGAGGTCTTGTTGTTCGATAACTGAGTTAGTTTCTTTTAAAAGAAGTGTGTTTGCTTCTTCTTCTGGCGATTTTTGCAAATTAATTTGTGAATCGAAAAATGAGTTTGGAGAAGATTTTTCTTTCGACTTCTCTTGGATTTTCATAGAATTTGTCTATTCTAAGTTTTCTGATTCTGCAGCAGTGGAATTTGCTTTAAAGTTTATTCTGCTGTTTGTTAGCGTTTTGTCCAAAAAGTAATCGTTTCCTAAAGTTTCGCTTTGTGTACTACTTGAGTTTGAGGCAAAAATTACGCTAGTATCTTTTAATCTTCGGATTATTGGTGAGTCCTGTTTCTCTGAGTTTTCTTGATTGAAGTTAAGGGATTTTCTTGTTCGCGAGGGAAGTGTTTGAGTATTTTTTACAAGTGCTGCTAACACTGGGTCCTTTTGTGTTTGGTTTCTATTTACGCGTTTTTATGAGTTTATGTTAGAACTTTTGGTCAACATTTATAGTTTTTCATTCCTCAATTTAGATAATAGTTTTTGACACTTTTTGACTGGGTTCATGTTTAAATATTCACGTATATATTAGAAATTATAAAATAGGGACACATATAAGGTTAATATTATTGAAAGGTAAACATCATAGACAGGTATATAGTATATCATTGACAAGTAAATATCATAGACAGGTGAATATCGTAGACAAGTATATATTAGAAACAGAAAAATATCATAAAAAAGTATATATCATAGACAGAAAAATATCATAGACAGGCAAAGACAGGCAAGCATCATGCAAATAAAAGATAGAAGAGATTCGAAGTCGGTTGAGTTTCAGTGCTTTTTTTTTCAAACTTTCCAGTTCACATGCCAATACTTTAATATAAGTTTTGACCATATGTAAAAAAGAAGATTAAATTTTGAAATTGCTAGGTGAGCAAAATATGTTTTTTAGGGTAGGTTCACTCTTTCAACTTCTAGTACTGTAGGTTTCTTTTGGCTTGTTTTTGAACTTTCTTATGATATAAAAGCTTTCGCCCTAGCAAATAATGAGTTGAATACATGATGGAATTCGTTATCGTTTTTTATTTCTTTAATTTCCGAAGAAAAATCTGGGGCTTTTGGTTCAACGAACACGATATTTGCTTGGGTTTCTTTTTCAGTTACTACTGGTAAAGAATCCGAGGTTGAAGAACAAGCTTCTGAATTTAGAGATATGAATTTAATTTCACGTTAAAATAGAAAAAAAGTGACCAGTGTGCAGTCGGAAATTTCCGAATCTATTTTTGCTCGAAGAAAGCCGTTATAATTTATAAGCGTTTCCTCCACATTAAGGAAGTAAAAAATGCAGTAAGAGATCATAAAAAAGCGGTTAAAATGAAGGACACTCTAACGATATCCAACTAGGAAATTCAGACTCTGCACTTTTCATTAGGATGGAACAAAGCTTACTCTAGCCGTGGATTGCGGATGATAATTTTTCAGCTGGAGATAGTATTTAAAGCTATTTTTGTTGATGAAAACTTGTTATATAAGTTCATAGAAGACATCTTCAGTACGCAGAGTTACATATTTTGTTATATATACATAATTAAAATTTACACCCGCATTCTTCAGTTGAAAATATACAGCATCTTCTCATAGTTCAACACTGATGAGAATGTCACGCAAACAGAAAATTTGAAACTGTCTTTGTTTAAATATAGCATTCGCAATCAACAGTTCAAAAAAATATTTTTTGAGGTTCCCTGCCATTGATGTAAATTTTTGTCATTTTAAGAAAACTCACATGAGAATGGAAGGGGTGGAGGTAGTAATAACATCAAGGACAGTGACCTTGGGGTCGAAAATTAGCGAAAAACTGATCACGTGATACATGGACGGTTAATCAAATTTTGACAGTCATATTCGACCGACAATTTGCATTTACTTTTGCTATAGCAAATATTTGACAAATTAAATTTTCATTTCGATAAATACTCTTGAGGATTTTTATTTACTTGCCTCATCTCGTGCTGCTCGCTTCACAACCTTCGTCAAAAGTCCACTTTCTCGCACTTTTATCACAAAGTACTATTTTTGCAACGTTCCGAAATTGGTCACTTTTCAATTACATGTTCCGAAAATATCGAATATTCCCTGCACGTGTTTCAAATAATAATTATCTAGTCTGAAGTCTAAAATTGAAAAATCATAACAAATGAATTTTCTTTTGCACGAGTGAAAAGTTATCTATGATAATTATATCTGAAAAACATCATGTTATTACAAGATTTAAGACATTTTGTGAGATATCGCTCCTAATTGTTCTACTAATTTTATCTTGCAGCCTATAGCATAGAATAAAGTGACGTAACTTACTCTGGGTACTTTACAGTAGGCAGGGCCTTAAGGAAACATCGTTGACGCAATATTCCTTCCCAAAGTTGAACACCAACGATGCCGAAAATGAAGAAGACGAAGAAACATAGTAATAAAACATTGCCCAACATTGGAAGCGTATCCAACAGCAGCATCACTAGAATCCGCATACCTTAAAACATATGATTTCAAGGCCGTGAAACACTCACCCGTACCCCACCTTACCGATATTTTCTTCCTCAATAACCCATGTCCACATGTAACGAGATATAAAGTTGGAAATTTGGGAAATTAAATAAAAGGCATTAAGAACGTTTGTAGGGTCCTCAATTCTTAGAAAAATATATTATTTCTGGAAGAACCTTATTGTCACTTCAAAAATTTAGGACTTTAGAAATATTCCTTCGTGCTTTCTTCTTAAATTTCCCAAATTGAATGATCATCCCATTTTGAGTGGACATAAGTTGTTGAGAAAAAAATTTAGTGAAGTAGGAATTGGGTAAGTGCTACATAGCCTCAAGTTTTGAATTATGAGTATTGTGTTTCAGAACATGTTTGGGTTTTTGACCTATAATTTATATAAGTTTTCGAGAAAGTGTAGCATTGGCAAGATTCACTTAGTCAAGTTGAGTTTTTGATGTACTGATCCTTTACATTTATCAAAACGAGCTTGCACTCCACGACGTGAATCCGCTTTTGGTTACAAATTATTCCCTGCCTTATTAGCTGAAAGCATAAAACGCAATAAGAAATTTGGATGCTATGTTATCCTACGATGCTAGCGTCCAAACGGTAAGCTCACAGGTTATGTTTATATTATCTAATATCTTATATTTTCTGTAAAAAAAAATTTATTTCATGAAAAGCGTCGTTGTATGTTCTCCAGCTAATGATGGAGAGGATAATGTCTAACCAGAAAGACTTCACATCGTGAAGCGAAAGCTCGTTCCAATAAATTTAAAGGATCAGTAGATCGAAAACTAAACATCACTGGATATTTTCTATCAGCGATCAAAACTAAACACCGAACCATATTGACAATTTTTTTATGTACATTTATTTAGGAACATTCAAGTTGAATAGCAATACATTTTTATGCAAGTATCGAACAAATTTGCATTGGGAGCGTCCATTTATTACGTAAGGGTTATTCTTGAAATTTTGGACCCCCCTCCGTGAAGATCTTTCTATAGTAAGCTAGTAAGTATAGTAAGTTCTATAGTAAGTATCTTTAACATAAGAGTGAGACTTGGCTGCCCCCCCCCTTCCTTAAAAGCCTTAAGTAATAAATCGATGCTTTCTCACTTGTTACTGCTAAACCATAAGTTTTTGTAGGGACGTGTGCGAACGTACTATTCTCTCCCTCTGCCATTAGGACATTGGGAACAGATTGTTGTGCCTTTTTGGAAAATTTCCATTCTTCTTCTGCTGGTTTTGAGCTAAAGTTTATAGTTTTTCGTAAAATTGCCAATTTCGCATGCTGGTTCTGAGATAAATTTGTGCACAATTTTCCCAAGAGCGCATTTCTTAATACCGACATTACCGATGTTTACTTTTTCAGTTTATTGATATTTTTGTCTATCTTACAACCTAACCCTTATCTATCCTTCTTGTCTGGATTTTTTTCATCTTGATAGTATGCGGAGGCTCCAAACTGCCATTTTTTCAAACGTTATTTTTTTTCAAAGTCAAAAAATGTTGTTTTTTTTAATGTGTGTATCGATTTTCATTTATTCTCATCCGAGGACCCATCCCATATGAATCCATGATCCAAGTTTTCACAGCAGAATTCCTTATATGCGCTCCCAATGACAGCTCCGAACACTGCAGTGCATTTGTGAAGCAGGCCCTTGTAATCGGTGGAGGATAGAGAATTAAGAGAATACATAGCTAATTATTCTCTTCTCGACTCAAAAAACGACAAAAAAAACGAGTCAAACACGTTTCCTCACCTCAAAGTCTCAACAAACCTAATCGTGAAGTAGTCGATGTGCAATATTGAAAAATAATGGAAAAATTCTGTGTGCTTATTGTGCAGCACCGAAGCAGAAGGGTATTTTTGATGCTATTTGCAACGCCCCCAAAAATCTTCGAAAACTTGGTAAGCACAACATTGACTAGAACCAAGTTTTTGCACATTTGGTTACCCTAAAGAAAAATTGGAACAAGTTTTCAGCGAATCACGATCAGCTGATAGTGGTTCGCAAACTTCACAAGGATTTGCCTCATTTTCTCGAGGGTCATTTTACGGTCTGCGAAGAAAATAATTGCGTGTTAAGTCCTACGTGATGTGCTTTTGGACAGGTTTGCAGCCGCTACGGGAAAAAGGGACACCGTAGCACCTACGGTTATTAACAAGCAGAAGACCTTTCCTCGGTTGGAACGACCCAAGTTCTCGGGTATTTACATGGAGTGGCCTGCTTTACATAAACTGTTCAATTCAATGGCGAGGAAGGATACGGAGCTGCCTACTGTTCAGAAGCTTCATCACCTCAAACTGAGTGTGAATGGGGAACCCGCCTAATTGATTTTCAGCACCCCAACCACTAAGGAGAATTTCGAAAGGGCTAGGCAGACCTTAGAGAAGCGGTATGACAACGCTCGATTGTTGGTGAACAGCTATTTGACTAAGCTGTTTTCTCTGAAACCAGTGAGTGAAGAAAGCTCAACGGAGCTCCGCTCCTTGAGGAACGACACCTGCGAGGTCATCGGGGCCTTGACAGTATTAAAACGCCCCACGGACGAATGGAACGACTTAATTGTCTACATGACAGCTCTGCAGCTGGATGCAAGTACCAGAAAGGCATGGGAGGATCAATTAAGACCTACCAATACCCAGCCTACCTTCTATTCGCTCAACTAAATTTCAACAGGCAAGATCAACACGTTGGAAGCCGTAGAGTACATAACTCTACTTCAAATATCTCTTTCACCATCAAGGTGAGTACTCGCTTCCTGAAGGGTAAGAAAGGTGGTCAATCAACTTTCTGAGTAAACGCATGCTGCAGAGTTGTGATTCTGCGAGGCGGTACCAGACCTGCAACGGGATGCATCATACGATGCTACGCTCACCTCCCTAAGGTAACAGACCACTTCCTGGTTCCACAAAAACTGCTTTCTTTATACCCAATCCTACCAACTCTCCTACTCTCAACTACCTTCACTCACCCTTTGCTAATTATCTGCCTAACTCTACAGATATTGGTAATATTCACCACACTCAGCCATCAATGTGACTGGATGGACCTGTCCTGCTAGCTACGACTTTTGTCAACGCTGAAGGTTCGGATAGAAGTCACCATCGAACTCGAATACTACTGGACCAGGGAGCTCAAGTATCCTTCATATCTGAGTCGCTTGTCCAAAGATTAAGAATTACGAGACAACCATTTATCATCTCGGTGCTCAGTGAGGGCAATCTGGAAAAACACCTACCACAAGATTGGTCCAGATAAAGGTTTGCTGTCGAAGCAATCTTCAGACAACTTTCATGGTCCGAGAAATCATTTCATCTAGGCTCCCCTCATATATACCGCCTGATGGTATATATACCGATTGTTGGGTGCATCTCAAGGGTCGAGAATTGGCAGATCCTTCCTCAAAAACGGGTGAAATCATGGAAATTATTCTGGAGGCAGAAGTCTACTACTTTGCTCTTGAGGAGGGATTCGAACTCACAGAATACCTCGCAAACAAATGGAGATCATAGAGCGCATACAAGAGAAAGAATGAGAAAGCAGAGGTAACAAAACAGTTACATGGAATAGGAAAAAGAAGGTTTAAAAAAGACTGGAGAAGTAAAATGTGGTTATTTGATACACTGGTATAGCCGGTATTAGGATATGGAGCAGAGATATGGGGATGGAAGTGAAGGACGGTGGTACTGAAGTTACACAAACAGTAAATTTGGTAGACACTAGGGGGATACTAGAGGACACCCAGATGTATGATGAGGAAAGAAGCAAAAAGGGATAAATTGAATGCTAGAGCGGTAAAGAGGGCATGGAAGTTTGAAGTGAAGCTGAAGGGATAGGGATAGGGAAGGATTATCAAAGTAATAAGAGCAGGGATGCAGAGAAATAAGACGAACAAGAATAGCAAGATTTAGATTGGAAAACGAGGTAAGGAAAAAGATGTATAGGTAAAAGAAGGAGATCGGAAATTGCAGAATATGTGAATGGGGAGAGGTAACATGGGAGCATATATGGGACGGGTATTTGAGAGGAATCGAAGATGAAGGAAATTGGCAAGAGAGGTAGAAGAGAGGTATAGGGCGGTTATATTGTGAGAAACGGAGATCATGTAACGTCATGGGGGACACATTATGAATAAAGATAACGTTTTTACACAAAACTAATACCTTCTCTTTATGGTAGCAATGTGAAAACGAGTGCGCAGAAACCATGTTTACTGCAGAAAGTGAAAAAATATGGCGATATTCCGTGTTTGTAAGGTGTGCTCGAAATGCCAGATTCCTCTACTGTGAGACTAGCTTGCAAGAATATGGTATTCCTGCACAGTTTTTCATGCAGGAATATTCCGGCGCCACAAACTGTGCGGGAATACCATATTACCGCACGATAACCTCACAGTAGAGAAATCTGGCAATTTGCGCAAACTCTGCAGACACGAAATGTCGCCATTTTTCTGCATGTGTTGCAAAAGTATAAGTTTTCCTTCTTAAATGAGAATGTCCATTTAATTTGAAATTTATTTTCCTTATCAACAAATTATTGCGCCGAAACTCCAGGAAATGCCAAAGAAAATACTATATGACGTTTTTTCAGCTTTGTTTGAGTAGAAATTTCGCAGAATTTTTTTTCGGAATAGGTTTTTTTGGATAATGTTTCTTGAAATTCTTTACTCAATCCAAGTTGAAAATCGCAGTTTTCTGTCTTCTCTGGCATTTTCGAAAGTATGAGAGCGCTAACTTCTCTAAAAAGAAAGCTAGGGTTGTGAATAAACAACGAAAATTCGACCGTTCCGGATGCGGTATCGGTTTTTTTTAGGAGTGATTCCGCAGCTTAATCCGAAATCGGTTTCGAGGCTGAACGATACTAAGCTCGTTACGTTTTGAAACAAAACCACACTTCTCTCTCCTCGTTCCACATACCATCGACCTCGTCCCAGCTCCTTCCAAGCCGAAACAAAGGTCTGTAATTATCTCGCTTCAACCTTTACTGAAGAGAGTGAGAAAAGGAAAGAGGTGGAAGGGGATGGTGAGAGGTTTGAAGAACACGAATTTGAGGTGGAATTAAGAAATTCAAAACTGCGAACTGAATTTTGGAAGAATTTGGAATATTTGAATATCGAGCTACATTTTGGAACAATTCAATGAATTTGTATATTTCCCCAACAGTTGGTACCAAAGGTTGCAGAATACGAATGTGTTGTAGAATTATCAATAGGGTAATACGATTTTTTTACATTTAATTTTCTATAGGTCTCGGCTGACTGCTCCGCAATTTCATAACAGATCGCTCAGTTTGTAATCGTCTTGTGGTTCGTGGCCATTCTCAGGAGAGAATCTCTTCCGTTTGCGAAGATGTGAGCTGCACCCAGGATAATTCGGTTATAAAGTCATTGAAGATATAAAATTTTGTGCCCGCCTTTATCGCATATGTAATCGTCTCGTGGTTCCTGACCATTTCCAGGAGAGAATCTCTTTCGTTTGCGAAGATGTGAGCTACACCCTGGATAATTCGGTTATAAGGACATTGCAGATTCAAAGTTTCGTGCCCGCCTTTACGGCATATGATGTACAAACGCGGAACAGAGGAGTTGATATGAAAGCTCTTCGGCATATGCGTGACCTTGCGCTTGGCGATTTCGATGGCCATAAGTTCGTGCTTCGTCATGGTTCCACCCCAAGTGAACAAAATAGAACCGGTACGCGAAGCATGATAGTTGCAAATATCTCTTTTAACGCTCACAGATTGAAAGCCCAAATCTGCCATCTTGTATCTGCTTCGGAGATCATACTTCACTGATCTCATATCCCGATTGCGGCTCTCAAGCACCTCTAGGTATAGGTAGGTCTCTTCAGCGCCAAGGTGGCTAATAACACTTCCATTCACAAGCTTAGAGTCCTCGAGAACACCAGAAAGTCAGTCTCGCTTCGGATGAATCTTGACGCACTTGTCCAATTCAAAGTCCATAGCAATTTCGTGTGTGCTCTCCTGGAGAATCTTCAGAGCATGCATGAGCTGCTCAGCTCCGGAAGCATAGATCTACAGGTTATCCATATAAAATATATGAGTGACTTTATGCCCGAGATAACGAGGCTCGCCGCAGAGGTACCCACGAAAATCGCGTAATGCGACAGATAGTGGCAGAAGTGTGACGCAAAGAAGGAGAGGGCTCATGGTGTTACTCTGAAAGACGTCACTCTGGAATGTTACGCTGTTGGTTGTCGCACGATGTTTTCTAGATGAAATAGCAAATCTGGTTTTCAAAATGGTCATCAAGCTCATAGATGATGACAAATCGTCTTTCTTTGGCAGAAGTACAATGCGTCCCGTCGCCAGTTATTGCGGAGTGGGCGTCTTCGACTTTAAATATGTGGTGAAGATCCGGGCTAGATGTTAGTGTATGGTAGTAAACTTCTCCCACCAGGAGTTCTTAATATCATCTAGTTCGGCAGCGGAGAATTTCTTTGTACCCCTCAGTGCTTTCTCCACCTCTTCGGCTGTGATTGGTGGACATTCCTCCTCAAACGTTATGAAGTTGTCGCACAGCTTCTTGAAACCGAAACAGGGGAATCGCTGAACAGGCGCGATCTGTTAGACTGTTTACGGAAAGGGTATGAAAGTTCGCTTACGAACTAAGGATCCACCATCACATACTGAACTAATCACAGCTCACAGAGATGAGTCAGGGAGAAGCAACAGCTTCCTTAGTTCGTAAGCGAACTTTCATACCCTTTCCGTAAACAGTCTAACAGATGTTATGTTGACAATCACGCACTGTATACAGGGCGCATTTTGTCTTGCCCTACCAATCTTGTTCTTGCAGCGGCTGGGAAAACATCTCGTGTACGTATCCTGTTTGCAAGTTGTTCCCGGAGTGGTTTCGCAACAGCTGTTGCGAAAAGTGCGAAAGCACTTTTTCAGCGCCTCGAACTCTAGGGCGATCGGCACTGTTTGCCGACCCATTGTGGGGTGATCTGCGCGTTCTATCGTTTTGAACAGCATTCACAACTGGGTTTGATATTGTCATAGTTGTTCCAACGAGCAGCTAGGAAAGGGGTTTGTCCACCCTCGCAGAGCGCCGCGTGCAAGGGTGAGGCTGCATACTCTAGGAGGTTGCCCGGTATCCTAGAGATATCGCTGTAGGACAACGTACCCAGGTGACATTCAGCTTTCGGAACGGCTGCTCGTGCATCAGCTTGAGGTTTTTTCCTGTTGGTCCACCCCTGGACAATTGTCTGCGACTACTTTTTAAGTTCTGTGAACATATTTATTAGAAACACTTGGTTGAGGGACCTTCTCTCCTCAGGCTGAGGACGCGTCCAAAAGCTTTGTCTTAGACCCTCTCATTTCATTCCGAAAAACTGAAGCGAACATATATTTAAATACATGGCTGAAAAAATGAATTTTTTTGCAGTCGCGCCTGCCTATATTATTTGATTTGGTGTAAAAATCAGTATCCAATTTTTCAAAGATCAAAAGAACTGTTTAACCGGTAGTCCAAGGCCTTTTAACGCTATGAAGTCTAATTTTTTTATGTGTAAAAATGGTAGACATCACTGAGAATAATATGACCCTAATTTCATTGAGAAAACTACCCTTAATTTTTTTTGAATGTTGAAGCTAATTTGTCATAATCTTTTCAAATCAAACTCGCGCCTAAGTTGTATAAAATACATCTTCTTCAAGGAAGTTTGGTTTTACGAATACCTGAAGGCGTCTGTTGTCGGTCCCTCAAGGATACGACATCCAACCCTTTGCACTAGGTATTAAACAAAATACGTATGAAAATAATAAAATTCAAGATAGTCGCTTTTACTTAGAAGAACTCGTATACTTCATATCTGGATAGGGGTCTGCGCAGCACAGCTATATACCTATATATATGTACAAAAATTAAAGAAATAATATATTTAAAAACCCAAAGCTAACGCGTAAACAACCGTGCCGAAAACTGAATGACACCTGGGTGAGGTGTCCTTAAACAGTGTCTGTGGGAAACGGGGCAACCTGCTAGAGTATTCAGCCTTACCCTTGCATGCGGGGCTCTGCAAGGGTAGACGCACCCTTTTCCTAGCTGCTCGTGGAAACAACTTTGACAACAACAAACCCTGCTGTGAATGCGGTTCAAAATGATCAAACGCGCAGAGCACTCGACAATGGGTCGGCAAACATGCCGATCGCCCTAGAGTTCGGGGTGCTGCAAATATTTTGGATGAAAATACGATGAATCGGCGAGACAGTCAACGTTTTGTGTGAACGGGTCGACTCAGGGATGATGTGCTGGACTGCTACGATGCCACCATTATCCCTGATCGCAGGGGTGACATGGTGCGCCTGCACACCCTGTGGTGTCAGAAACACCCAGAGCTTTCGCGCGTTTCGCAACAGAGGTTGCGAAACCGAGCCGACAACCTCTTACAAACAGGATATATACGCGGAACGCTCACCCAACCGCTGCAAGAACAAGCTGCAGACGTAGGGGTGGAAGCGACATTAGGATCAACCGCGGAAATCAGTCATCTCCCAAGAGAAGATAGCGATTTAAGGACAAGGAGAAGCATCAACATCCAGGTTCCTCCTAAGCCCGAAGAACTAGCTGAAATGGATGCCGCCCTTCGTGAGGATCTCTCGGAGGAGCTCGACCTCTGGACCATCACTTGTTTAGTGTCTGGTGTTTGATCGCACTATACTTCTACCGAAGAAAGGCGACTTGTCCAATCCACATATTGTGGAATGCATAGAGGGATTGATGCCCCTTTGGAAAACCAGATCTACTGTCTCATCTGGAAAACATCGTGTGACAAGTAACAGCCTAACTTTCCAGATGGGCATCTTTCAGGGTGACACCATGAGTCCTCTTCTTTTTTGCATCTTAAAGATCTATGCTTCTGACACACAGCATGTCAAGGATGCTCTAAAGATCGTCGACGGGTACATACGAGAAATTGGTATGAACTTTGGATTGAACAAGTGTGCCAAGATTCATTTGAAGCAAGGACGACTTGCGAGCGTTAGCGACGACCCTAAACTCGTGGACAGGAGCGCTATTAGACACCTTTGTGCTGAAGAGGCCTACCCATACCTAAGCGTGTCAGAGAACCGCATTCAGGATATAACATTAATGAAAGAGGCTCTCCGAAGCAGATACAAGCGTCTCCTTTGACAGATTCAGTCTTCCAATCTGTCGGCGTTAAAGAAGATATCTGCAACTAACATGCTTGCCGTCCCGATTCTACACTATTCATTTGGGTCGTTCCATGGATGAAGCAAGAGTTCACGTCCCTCGATATCGCCACACGTAAGATCATGCATATGCAGAAGAACTTGCATATCAATTCGTTCGTCGTATCCAGTGTCTTTATGACCGAATAATCTAGGGTACAGCTCACATCGTGGCAAATGAAAGAGATCCTCTCCTGAAAATGGTCAGAAGCCACGAGATTATTGGCGAAGAAGCGTTCCTTTACTAAGCCGCGGAGCAGGCGGCCGAGACCCTTGGTTTGGATCACAACATTAGAAGTAAGGAGAGTGAATCACTTCATCTGGATTCCTCACTTCTGAAAGCTCGAGTGAAGAAAGCAGAGATCAACAATTTTCATGAACAGCTACACGACAAGAAAATGCACGGAAACTCTGACAGAAATTTAGAAGATCAGTTCTTGTCGATGGTGATAACGTTGGCTTTCCATTAATCATCCGGACTTGAATCAGGCGCAAAGGGTTTCATTTTCGCGTGACAGGACGGTGTCATTTCCACCTTGGTATACCGTATCCGTATCTTACGTGAAGAAGCTCGCAGCGACAGGTGCAGAGCGTGTCATGCAAATTTTGCGCACCTACGGCACATACTATCCAGGTGATCCACTCACCCGAGAACGACGTATCACCGCAGGAAAAATGCGGCCCTAAGGTACTTTATAACCATCTTTGTCGCTCTTATGGTGTGAACGGTTTCGCTGGCCCTTCATCGTGATTCCACAGTAACATGTGGTCACCCATCTTATGGTTGTGAGTCGTGACCATGGGTGTGATTCACCGCGGTTCTACTGGAAGCCAGTCTCATTTTCCTGGATGGCAGTTGCTCCCAGCGGAACTCTGCGGGATTTTTTTGGATAATTTTTTTAAAACTATATATATATATATATATATATATATATATGTTGAGGGCAATACAATCATTTTTCCTGATTAAAAGAGGTGTTTCAGTTTTCAATCGTGTGCAAAACTACGAATCTAGGCGACG
>JAUMHM010053860.1:0-14874 GCA_032362435.1 Melikaiella ostensackeni
TTTTGTTTTGTTTAAATAAAATGGAGAAATAAGAATCTTCGTTTTACTTTCGTTTGGAAGCGCATTCCTTGAATAGTTAAAAATGTCATTTTTTGCAAATGCATCGCCATCTGGTGAGAATCGAAAAAAAAATTTCCGAAAAAAACTTACGTATTTTTCTATGGAGAATCTGAACCTGCAATAAAAGATATAAGTTTCTATTCAAAGTTACCCCCCTTTCGCCCCAAGGGGTGGGGTAAATTTTTGCGGCGTCGTTTTTCCGCCTCGAAAATGAAAACTTTTTATATAATAATAACTTCTTAGATATTATTCAGCTCAAGATGTGTAAAATACTTTTCTACAGGCTTTACAGGCTTATAATATTTATTTTCTTATTCAATATTCTCAAGTCAGAATTAGAGGGGGAGACCCACTACTGAAGGGTAGTCCAATATTGGCGTTATTACTTATTACCCTAGCTTTATTTCAATTTTTTTCGTCAAATAACAGTTTTTTTTTTTAAATTTGAATTCTATATTTGTGGCATTTGGACAAATAATTGTGAACTGGGAAATTTGATGCAATATAAAGTACAGGTACCTCAAATTTTCATTAATTTTTATAGTATTGAATTGAAATTTGTCTCCTATAATATTTTTGTATAATATTATAAAAAGAAAAGTGGAACCGATTTCAAATGATTTTAACCTTTTTTAACTGAAAGTTATTTGTAGATGAGATTTTGTTCTTGATTACAGTTCTTTGGCATCCTACAAACAATTTGAGACTAACTTTAAAACAATGGATCTGGCCCTTTTTGAAAAATAATCGATTTTTCTGTTTAATAAGTTTTAAGGAAAAAAATTGCCAAAAATATCATTATAATTCATAATCATATTTTAAAAGTCGTTTCTTAGTATAATTTAAATATTAAAAATTGGAAAGTTCAAATCACTGGCTAAGGTAACTTGAAGTTTGCAAAGCTTCTTTTTCATATACGGAAGCATATGTTACATATGTAAAAAATTATAAGTATTTCAAAAAATAAATCAACGCTGTCATTTTTACTTTTCACAATATTGAAGGATTGACAGCTGCAAATTTATTAAATTGAATAATTTTCAATTTCAAATCTTGAAAATTGAACTATTCCAAGAAAAAAAATCTCAAAATTGCATCATTTTCTATTTGACATATTAAATATTGAAGAGTCTTCAATTGAAAATATTCCAACTTCAAGAATTTTCCATTGTATATTTTCGAAATTGAACTACATATTCCAAAGAAACGTTTAAAATTACATCATTTTAGAATATAAACATTCCAAACTCTTGACTTTTGATCTTCAAAATCAGCAAAATTTATACATTTTTATTCACCCCCCTTTAAAATACAAGAGTATAAAAAATATGTACACATATGACCGGCTCCGAAAAAAGAGATCTAGTGCCTAAAATCAAGTTTTCGAGAAAAACGCGTTTGAAAGTGAAACAAAGAACACGATTTCAGCATACGGAAATCGTCAAAAACATCAAAATTGATATTTTAGACGATAAGGCAAATATCTTAGGAATTCTCTGGTCGGGGACAGAACCAATTTTTTTTAGACTAGTAATTCTAGTCGAAGACCCACTAGATACAGATAGATTCGCCATACCCATACGAAGCATGGAATTCCTCGTTCAAGCCTAACAGGGCCCCATCAGCTTTTTCCTTACTAGGAATTCTGATATGGGCCCCATCAGAAACCTACTTCAAATAGGGAAAGATGGGGAAATTTCTGCACGGGATTATCCTTTTATCTAGTAGTTGATGCAATTTTGAATTTTTCCCTGACTGTCAACCAAGTTCGGAAGATTTTTGCTATTCGTCCTAAATAGCTGGACAACTATAGCTAATAGCCACGGCCAATTAATAAGCCGTATAACTTTGTGGAAATATTTTCAGAAATATTCTAAATCAGTTTCTTCGAGTCAAACAAACATTTCTGACTGCGTAAAAGAATCATCCTATTATTGAAATTTAAATTAGTGACCTGCATTAATTTACTGCAAATTCGAAAACAATTTTCTTCGCCTAAAATAATCTTTTTATCATTATTAAATTTGAATTGTAATTATTGCTAATATCAATGTCTAATTGTCTATCGCACTGAACTTAAAGTAAAAAATATTTGAATGAAAGTTAATTAAAATTAAATGAAACAGAGTTTATTAAATTCATTTAAATGAAGCATACGATTTCCAATCCCGATGTTCCTATTTTCCTAATGCGAAGATTGCGAAGGAATTAGAAACAAAAAGAGAAACTCAAGAAAACCCTGAAACTAGAAAAGTTAAAACTCTGAGGGAACGGCGAGAAATGTTAGAATATAATAATATATATAGATATACTACAGATAGACCCTAGGTAAAGAAGGTTTGAAGACTTGACCCCTTGAAGGCACATTTGTTTTCATTGTTATGGCAGGAGGAAGCAGGAGGAAGTCCTGCCGGAGTGCCGCCGGTGTTCGCCGGAATATTCCGGCAAATCAGGGTATTAGGGTACTGCCACTTCGGCGGGCAGGAAAAATACCCAACGGGGTTTGCAGCAGGTCCCCTGTGTGTGTGGGTGTGTGTGTGTGTGTGAGCGCGCGCGCGTGTGTGTGTGTGTGTCTTAATTGAGAATTTCATCATGGTAAGGATCAATCTTATTACATACATTTTTAATGATCTTTAGGGCCAGATCCGAACTTGTTTCAGAAAATATTTTTTTTTAACAAATTTTTTTGGGAAGATTTGTTATTTTTGCTTTTTTGTTAAATTATTTTATTTTTATCTAAATTAAAGAATAATAATTAACGCAAATTAAAAAAATTTACTAGGACACCAAGAAAGTGTTTCTCCAAAATTGAAGAAATACCTCGTAAAGTAAATAACAGATCTTGAAAACATATGGGATGTACGAGCTATGCACTCTCCTTCGATCCTCAGAAAAATAGCCTTCACTGAACAAAAAACAAATCTCAGCATGAAAAAGGACGTTTCTGGTTTACGTCAGTATGTATCGTGATTCGTAATAGTTCGGTCGCGTGTTGATGAACTGTTTCGGAAATTTTCTTCAAAATATAATTTCATAGTTTCTTCGCTTTTAATTCAGTGTCCATAAATTAAAACACAAAAAGAAAAATAGTAAATCCTGAGTGTTTTCAACCAGTTTTTAAAATAAAATTCGTATTGAGGACTACAAGAATTGTGAATTTTTGTATTAAGGACTAG
This sequence comes from Melikaiella ostensackeni, assembly GCA_032362435.1. NCBI lineage: Eukaryota > Metazoa > Arthropoda > Insecta > Hymenoptera > Cynipidae > Melikaiella > Melikaiella ostensackeni. Next base: position 3,237 of record JAUMHM010053860.1, read on the forward strand.
AGGTATTGTGATTTGGAGCTTACTAAAGATCAAGATGAAAAGGATCAAGTACAATGGATTAATAGACAAAAACAAATTACAAGCTAAGTGTATCAAAAAACTATTTTTTATAATTCCACTTATATTCATGATGAATTTTATGGAAAGAAAACCTTTTACGTGATATAATATTGCACGAAAGGACTTTATCAGAGGTTATGTTTTCAAAGATTTTTCTTTCAAATTTAAAAAACAGACATCAAGCCATAGACCTTGTTTCCGTTCCGTAAAGGTTCAGTTCTTGGTCGACTCTATAAAAAGTGTAGTCAAAAATTTTTTGTGGAATTGCGCGCGAGTTAAGAAGACGCATGCGCGGTAATCGTTAATATTAAGACGGTTCGAATGATCCTTCTCCTTTCGCCACTTCAGGGACGTCACGGATTGCAGCAAGACAAGAATCTATCCTTATCTAATGAGAGCTGTCTCATTCTAATATCGATTAACTTGAACAGCTGAGAATCTCTTCATATGTGTATAATGAACTCTTATCGTGCTTCACGCTCCGCAAAAGCCCTACGGGTACCTAATGCACTAGTTACTCTCTTTTAGTCTTTTCTGTTTACTTTCGTAAGCTAACGTAATCGCAGAATTGAAATTGACAATAAAGCGGAACTTTTGGTCATTCTCGTGAACAAGTTTAACTGTCAAGTAACATTACGTTAACTTTCGTGAACTAGTATTTGAGAAATTTCATTTCTCCGTGGATTGATAAGTGCACGAAATTGACATTTCGTGAAAATGAAAAGCTTCATAGGAGAACAGGGTTTCCTCTTCAAGAAAGTAAAGAGGTCAGTTCACTCTTTTCAAGACATTGATGCAGGAGAAGCATCATTAGCGGTCGCAGGAGGACGAAACAAGATGCTACTGGAGACAGGGACAAATGTGAGCATAACGAAATACGGATTTCGGTATTTGTAATAGTGCTTAAATCACATAAGTCCAAAGTTGATTATTTTGTAAACTCAGAATTCTATGAGGTTGAAGGGGAGTTTTTCAAAGCTCTTGACTTTTTTAACTATATAATACTTGGATTAGCATAAAAGAGCGTCGCTAATTTAACTGTTAATAATACGACTGACAACGCTTCCAGTTTAAGCACTTTTAAACAATTTACCCATAATATGGAATAAAACTCCCAGATATTCAGATTCCTAAATTCTCCGGTGACTATTTAAAATGGCCTAATTTTCGAAATTTGTTTGAATCTGCAATTGATGAAAATTCCAGATTACCGAAAGTTCAAAAACTCTATTACTTGAAAACAAAATTGACCGGAGAAGCTTTACAAGTTATTGAGCATGTTACGAACTCTGACAATAATTACGGAGTTGCTTGGGAATCTCTTAAAACGCGCTATAATAATGAAAGAGCTTTGATTAATTCGTATATTTACGCTCGTTTCTCTCTCTGCCGAATTTATCGAATAGCGCCTTGAAGGATATGAAAACATTGCGCGATGCTACTAAGGAAGCCTTGTCGGCGCTTAAAAACTTAAAATGTCCTACAGATAAGTGGGATCGGTTATACTTGTCTTTCGGTACTAACACATCAGACGATTCTAATAACAGATGCATTTGTTGCAAGGATAATCACTATTTTACTCAATGTCAAACATTCAGGAACTATTCTGGAAATAAAAAAAACGAGATTGCTCATGAGCACTAATTGTCCATTAAATGTCCAAGATTTCCCATCGTATTCGCGATTACAAAAGTAAAATTACACGTTTTCAATGTACAAAATATCACCATACTTTGTTCCACACTGACCAATTTTCTCCTGCTTCATCTAAACAATCTAAAATTAGTAAAGAGGACAATTAAAATTAAAATGTTCAAAGAACCAAAAGGGCAAATGTCGCGGTGTCTTCCTCTGAAAATAATAATAATAGAGCGCCTATGCATGCTACGTCTACCATTCCTGAGATAAGTTTACGATGTTCCCAAAGCAGTGCGACCTTACTAGCTACTGCTAAACTTAAGATTCACGCCTACAATGGTCGAGAAATAATGATTAGAGCATTTTTGGATCAGAGTTCTGACGCTACCTTTATATCAGAATCTATGATAAAATTCTTGCGACCTAAACGAGTTCCAGCTAGCACTAAGATAACTGCGACCGATGAAGTCCTGATTGAAGTGTCTAAATCGCGTGTTAATTTGATGATTGCACCTTGAATAATAAGGCAATAGAGTGCCCAATTACAGGTTATGTTTTACCTCGCTTGATGTAATATAGTCCTCCTCACCTTGAAATTAATTCTACCTAGGATCACCTTCGTAACCTTCCACCAGCCAAACTGTAACCCTTTGATCAGGAAAAGATTCATCTAGTGATCAAAGCTGATTACTATCGCTTGCTTCTGTTGCCATGGTTATGTAAAGGACCTCCTAGATCCCTAATTGCATAATCCACGATTTTCCGATAGATTTTTTCGGGTTCTATTCCAAACGAGAATCTTACGACAAGGTCAAAGCTTGTTATGAATCACGTCTCCACACTGCAAGAAATAAACGTTGATCTCAGAAGTTTTTGGGAGCTAGAGGACATTCCTCAGCAATCTATGCTCGCCGAAGAACAGCAACGTTGTAAGGATCATTTTTCTAAAACTCATTGGCCTACTCAAGAGGGACGTTACGTCGTAATTCTACCTATTAAAGAAGAATCTCTCGATTTGCTTGGAAAATCTTTTGATAGAGCTTTATTCGATAAAAATACCGATTTGGCAAAAAAGTACGAGGATTTTCTTGACGAATATGAAAAACTTAGTCATATGCGTTGACTTTCAGATGATAGCAAATAAGCTCTCTCGAGATGCCTACCGGTATATTTGCCTCAGCATACAGTCACATGCGAGACAAGCAACACTACTTCTGTGCGAGTAGTTTTGAATGCTTCTGGCCCCACCTCTTCTGAAATCGATGAATGATCTTCTTATGGTCGGTCCGAAACTCCAGAACGAGTTGACAGTTGTCATCTTGCGAAGCAGAAATTATCGTTTCTGAATGACTGCTGACATCAGTAAAATATTTCGTGAAATCTTAAGAGACTCAAGGGATGTTGATTTACAACGAATAGTTTGTCTACGCGGACCCTCCAGACAATTGGTTCAATGCCAATTACTGTCACATACGGAACGTCGTCTGCCCTTTTTTGGCAAATAGGGTTCTCAAGCAGTTAGAAGAAGACGAAGCTGCTAATTTTCCAAATTCTAATGTCATTCTAAAACGAGATTTCTATGTGGATGATGTGTTGTTTGGTTCTGATAATTTAGAGAAAGCCTTACAACTGCAGAAGAAACTAATTCAATTATTAGCAAAAGGTGTATTTCCGCTACATAAGTGGTCTATCAATAACCCTAGTCTAACTTAACTCTCCATCTAAAAATAAAATTGTAAGTTTCGGAGAAACTGAACACGAAACAAGAAATATTCTAAGATTAGGTTGGTGCCCAAAACCGGACTGTTTTCTATTTACAGTTAACACTCAACATGTAGAAGTTGCTACTAAACGCACAGTTCTTTCTTTAATCGCTCGTCTCTTCAATCCGCACGGTTGGTTGGCTCTTATTATCACAGTTGTCAAAATGCTGATGCAAGAGCTTTGGCTCAGGAAATTAGAATCGGGGGAAATACTTCCATCGGATTTACAGGAAGGCTGGAATTGTTTCTATACAAATTTAAATATTTTACAGGAGTTGAAAATTCTTTGTTGAAATCGACTTAATCCAGACATAAAATCCGTTCACTTGCATGGATTTGTTGACACTTTAAGTAACGCCTATGGGGCAGTTGTTTATTTAAGAATAGTTGGTGAACAAGAGTTGGGAAAGACGACTGTTTTGGTAGCTTAATCAAAAGCAGCCCCTATTCTAAATACTAGCGTTCCACGATCAGAACTTTGCGCAGCCCTACTGCTAGGTGAGCTTTTCGAAAAAGTTAATAAGAAATTGATCTTTTAAGTATTCCAATATGTTGTTGGTCAGATTCGGCCTCCATACTATCTTGGTTGAGTAAGATTCCATCCACTTGGCCCTACATTTGTAGCTAATAGGATTTCTTAAATTTAATCCGGTATTCCCGAAGCTAAATGGAATCATATTCCCACAGAATGAAATCCCACAGATTGTGATTCACGGGGTCTTACGTCGAACGAATTATTAAATCATCATTTCTGGTGGTATGGTCATCCTTCCTAAGCACATTATCCTGGAAATTGACCTGCTATTTCTTCTGAGGAATCAGAAAGGGCAAAAGAAAAGTATCTTTCGACCTATGGGAAAAAGATTAGGGAGAACATAGAACTTTATTCAAATACTACTCAAACTGATAGATCCCCCATGGAAAAACTCTCAGATAAGATCTTTTCCTGGCCGGAATTAATTCGAGTAACGACCGTCTGTATTCGACATATCAACCTCATTATTAAACATTTAAAGAAGCCTAAAGAGCGATTTCGAAAGCCAGATAAGTCAAGTAGAACAAGAATATTTTAGTGTAACTCCAAGGAATTGAATTTTCGTCAGAAATGAAAGTTCTAAAGAATCACATTTCCTCGCGTAGGTCCAACTCATTGAAAAGACTATATCCCTTTCTAGATAACGAATGACACTTGAGAGTCGAAGGACGTTTAGAAAACGCACCTATTTCCTATGATGCCAAACATGCAGAAATTTGCCTAAGCATCATCCCGCGAACCTAATAATCGAACAAGCGCATCTTAGATCATTGCATGGTGCTCCTCAACTTTCCATATTTTGAGACAGAAATTTTAGATACTGATGACACGTGACTCTGTTCGTCATGTAATTAATCAATGTATCACATGTGTTCATCAATGAACGAAAATTCCCTCTCGGATGATGGGTGATTTGCCAGCTCCTAGAGTGACCAGAACAAGGCAATTTGAACATAGTGGCCTCGATTATGCAGAAATAATTCTGATTTGACTTTGGATAGGAGGTGGCTATAAATCACATAAGGCTTACATAGCTCTATTTATCTGCTCAACAACTAGAGCTATCCATCTGGAATAAGATAGCGACTACACTTCAACGGCCTCCATGGTTGCCTTCAAAAATTTTCCGCGAAAAGAGGTTTACCCTCAAATATCTATAATGATAATGGGACAAATTTTCAAGATGCAAGTAAGGAGCTTAGAAATGCCTTTCGAGTTTGGCGCCATGATCAGAATCTGAGACACTTCTTCGTCGAAAGAATATCAAGTGGCACTTCAAACCTCCCTATGCGCCTCATTTTGGTGGTTAATGAGAGGCAGATGTCAAAAGTGTTAAGCACCACCTTCACAGAATAGTAGGTAGCCACACTCTCACATAAGAGGAGATGTGAACAATAGGGCAGAGTGACAATGCTCAAATTAATCGAATCGTTTGAGCTGAGGGAAAAAAACTGTGTAGGTTGGCATCCAGGGGCGCCGACTTTCGCCTGGAGGGTATGGAGTCCTCCATACCCGGGAGGATTGTGGGTATGGAATTTCAGACGCCAAATTCGATCAAAAATTCGAATCCTTAATGTTTCAATTCTAATCACATTTTTTCAGTATTTCAAAATAAACATCCGCAAAAATTCAAAAGTGTTACCAACAAATTTTTAATTTTCTTCAAACCGTGATAAGAAATTTCTTCCCACATTGTCATTTTTTTTTATATCGATCTAAGGAACCGCGCTTTGATCGATACCTGATCTGTATTGACAATCGAAAGATTCAATGCAGTCGAGATGAAGATGCGGGCAACTTCACATTTGTTTACTTGACTAATACATAAATTTTCGTTATTCTATCATGATTTCGACGCACTTGAATTTATTCACATTGTAATCATTTTCACGTGAATAATTATTCGTACAAGTTCGGCCGGCAAGCATGGATAAATTAGTGATACGAAGCTCTTCAAAAAAGTTTAAAAATGACACGGACGATCAGAATTCCACGCAGTCCAACCTCACTTTCAATTCTACTGATGGTACACGCCAAAAAAAACACATCTTCCCGAAACATCCGAAATAAACAAAGCCATTTTTCAATGTAAAATGTGTGTAATTCGAACCGATTCTCAAAATTTTCAAAATTTCGGATTTTCATGTGCCATGTCAAAAATTTTGTAGTGAATTTTGGTTATTGTCTAGTTTAGTTCCTCCTGCTAAAATGGCGTTAAAAAAATCGATTTTTTTATAAAATAGCGTATTTTGACAATAAAGATATAGTTCAGTTGTGGGAAAATACTAATTTTTCAAATAAATTGTTTAAATACATTTGAATTTGTCGCCACTCGCGACACATTAAATTGTCTTTTGAACAATTTATTTGCAAAATCAGCATTTTTCGACAACTAGATTATTTTTTTATTGTCAAAACACGCTATTTTAGAAGAAAGCCGAATTTTTATTGTATATTGTAAAAGTTTGTGATATTGGCACTTTCCAAACTTGCAACAGAAAGATTTATAAAAATATTTTAATATTGTACAATAAGAGATGAAATATCGAAATATTTATTTCTGATGGCCACAACAATATCGAAAGCAATTCAAATCATATTCTTGATAAAGCGCCCAAAACTTAGCAGACAGGTAAAATAAATACCTTATTTAAATTGTAAGAAGATGATTTCATAAAATTTTTGCAATGACTACAGAAAATTTATGTTGATACAGAAAAAAGCAAAGCGTTGCCATTAGCTTTTGAAAAGTGACAAAAAAACTATTCCCATGGCTTGGAAACTCTGATGACAAAGCCATATGTTTACTTTGCTCCGACGTAAGGAAGAAAACATTACCTTTGCCGAACGATGGTCACTCATTACCATCTCACGCTGCATTTGTGACCGAAGTTTTGAATACTTGGAAAAATGCCATGCTTTCTTTTATAAAGCTGCAGAAAAACGATTTTTCTATTGAGAAACAAGTTTACATTTCTTCGCTTGAAAATGAAAATGTAAGAAATTTTAGAATCACAGGTTTTTCAGTTCTAGAATTTTGAAATATTTCAATTTCATCTGTCTAACTTTGACAATTTAGAAACTTTTGGATTTGAAATTTTCATAGAATCTAAACTGTGCTTTGTGTACTATGAACGTTTGAAATTCATAAATTCCAATTTTGGATCTTAACATACCTATTTTTTTATACTCCTGCATTTTGTTACTTTCAAATTTTCGAATCCAAGTTTTTAGGTTTCAGCATTTGTCAACGTTCTGACCCTCAAATGCATACAATTGCAATCCAATCATGTGCAGTTTTTTAATTAAACATTTTTTTGACAGGTGGTGCATGAGAGTAAAATTACTCAAAACGATTCGCGTCAATTATAAAGCGATCATGGAATTTTTCAATGAAGTTGCATCGGGTGGCAAATTTATTGCCATCCACTCATTAGCTGCAGCAGGATTTTTGAGTCAGATGTCATCATTTGAAATCCATTTTTTACTGATTGCAACGATTGGTATTTTCGAACGAACTGAAATCTTGAACACAAAACTTTAGAAATTGATTTAAATTTCACTGAATCAGTAACATGATTGACAGTGTGTTCACAAGTCTTGTAATTCTCAGGGATGAGGGTTCGACGAAGCCTGGGAAGAGAGCGTAACCGGTGCAAAAACTCTTGGTTTGAAAGAACCGAATTTGCCATGGATGGGTTAAGTTCCTGCGAAGTTAAGAGATTCTTAAAAACAAAAGGCACAATCTTCTCCAAGTGATGAAGGAGTCTTTATATTTAAAGATGATGAAAAAAAAACTGATTTTGACGAAGAGACACTCACCCTTCATAGAGACATGTTCTGCTGTTATGAAGCTTTTGCCGCAGTTTTCGACTTTCATTCGACTGGTTCTTATTATTCCGGCTACGTCTTGTACTGCTGAAAGATCGTTTCATGCGTTACGAAGACTGAAAAATTATTTGCTGACAACTATGACCCACAAAGGTTGAATTCTCTAATCATCTTACACATGCATTTTGAGTGTGCTGAAAACCTGGATATAGAAAAACTGATAGACGAATTCTTCAAAGCCAATGTGCATCGGAAATCAGTTTTTGCGCTGAGTAAACAGTTCGGAAATTCGGTCATTTTTATTACTCCATATCCGGGAATTTTGCAATTCAGCACCCCTGTTGGCATCCGAAAAAAGTAAAAAAAAAAAGAAATTTTGAAATCGGTTAGTATCTTCTATTCTCTTTTATGATTTTAAAATTCAAATTTTTGAAAATTCAACAAAAATTTCCTATTGGTTAAAAAATTATGTAGGAAATATATTATAATTCTTTTTAATCGTCATTTAATATTTTAAATTTGAGTGAATTTGAATGTCGCGGGCGTTTGCGTTGATATGAGAAACTTGCGCTCTCTAGTGTTCAGCTTGGAAGAACATTCTAAGACGTACGACGGTGTAAGAAAGACGTGTCGAGTTTTGTTTTTTACCTTAAATCTATGTAGCATTGTTGCTCATTATTTTGGATAATACATCTCGCTTATATACTAAAAGTGAATGAGTTATTCTTCAAGTTCCTGGACATTTAATTATATTGATCCCACAAATTGGGGGCTCGGTCCGGGATCGATGTAAGAAAAAGTGTTAAGTCATAAAATTGTTTATATCAAAAAGATCTACATTTTTTATCATTACTATTTTCTGATAAGATGCATAGTTTTCGTTTCAATCAGAAATCTCGAAACGAGGTACAGAAATAATTATAATATGCATTTGGTATAATAGAGTTGAACATAATGTGGAAGATTTTGCGTAAGGGGCATCCTTGAATCAAGTGCGAAGCGCAAGACACGTGATGAGAATGTATTCGTTAAAGACGAAAGCAGCTTTATCAAAAAAAAAGGAATTTACAATTATCAAATTACAGTTGTCAGTGGTTTGACCTTTAATTTTAAGTCATTTGTGCAGAAATGTTTAGGAAGTATAAAGACCGAGCGCGAAGCGCGAGACTCGACAGATGCGCGCCCTAGGCGCGCTCAAACTTGCGAAAGAATCGAGCCGCAAGCGTAGCGCACGATGAGAGTGTACCCGTGCAGTGGGCAGATTTCTAAAAAGTATTTTTCATCCGTTCGAGACGAAATTGCTTTAAACAGAATTTTTTGGCTTCTGCGTAAAACACTGAACAGTAAACACCTTAAACGTTTTGAAAATATTTATTTAGAAAATAATAGATTATTAGAGGGCTGGGAAGTCTGATTCAAAAAATGAATAAACCCAAAGTTATATTCTTCGCGGAACAAAAATCTTAGTTGAAGTTAGCGTTATGGTGGTCGAAATATAAGAAGCAGATGAACCTCGCAATTATTATAAGATACAGAATCAAGATTAAGCATGAGTATTATTAAAAATTACTGCTGACTTTAAATCACGATAGCTTGGTCGAAAAAGGAGATAGAGATTCGAAAAAAATTAGTTGCGAAGCTTATGAAATTCCGCGCCTGATGAGCCTTAGTAAGGATATTTTTGACTTTTTGAAGAAGATACATCACGTGAGAAGTTTAAAAAAAATTCAAGAATTTCTCGAATTTTGTACTTCAACTTCAACTCGTGTTTCGACCTAGGAAAGTTGTAGCAAAAATTTGAAATTTGCAAGACGCATTCTTTGCAATATCATCTTCAATTTCAAAGATTGCGTCTTGTAAATTAAAAATTTTTCTATAATTTTCCTAGGTCATGCCACGATTTGATGTGAAAGCACAAAATTCCAGAAATTTTTGATTTTTTTTAAACTTCTCACGTGATCTATCCTCTTCAAAAAGTCAAAAATATTCTTACTAGAGCTCATGAGACGCGGAATTTCATAAGCTTTGGTATTATGTTCTTTCGAATCTCTGTCTCTATTTTTGACAGAGTTATCGTGGTTTAAAGTCAGCGGTGATTTTTAATAATACTCGCGCTAGACGTACCGAAAATTTTCGACGATAGTGTATATACGTTACAATCACTTGAAATTTCAATAGTTCCTACCCATAGAGTGGAAAATTTTATACATAGTTAGTTTTTATTGTTAAACGTTAAATTTATTTGAAACTTTGGGAGAAAACATTATGTATTTGTCTTATTTTTAGTGAATACGATTATCATTTTTTTAAAATCTGAATCAGAGGCATATCTTACACTTCGATCATTAGTCAAAAACTATTATCGTCAGTGGATTTGGATCACGTGAGAAGGGAATGATCTACCTGCGTCTAAGGGTCTAGACCATGATCTAAAAATACATGGTCTAACCACGCAAGTAAAAAAAAGTGAACCAATAGGAAGCTCTTGTCAAACGGCATCCATATTGGACAAGAAATAGCGCTAGATTCAATTTGAGAATAATGAAGTAAACGCCATGAGTGAAGATTTGAAGTAAAGTATAAGCTAAAAATAATATAAAGTAAAATGTAATCAATTGTCAAAGTTGTAAATCAATAAAAAATTTGATATTTGTGTCATACATAATTCAAAAAATTGTTTAAAATATTTTTTGTAATACTTCTAATCTATACATTTTTAATAGGAAGGATTTTCTTAAGTTTCAAAGGATACAAAGAAATAAATACAAAATATCAATATTATAGCCTGTATTATGGCAATATAACATTTTAATATCCGTACACATATACATACGTATATGATAAAAAACATAACCTCTAAGTGCACAAAAAACGACCTATATTTAGTTTTTACATATGAAAATATAAATATTCAACACGACTTTATGCAGCATATAATTTATTATAATATAAATTTTGAAAAAAGTGGGAGGAAATGATCCTCCTTTACATTTAAAAATATAAATAAATGAATGAACATAATTATAGAGGGTGTGTACACGCAAGTGAGATACAAATTTCATGGAGGATATTTCAAGTATATGAGAAAATTTTCGCTCCAAATTTTGCCAATACTATCTTTGAACTTTCTACTTTTACTCGTCCCCTTCTTTCAAATACTAATTTTCAAAGCATATTTTAACACAAAATTACGAATTTGAGTTTTCGAAAAGTATGTATCACTTTCTTTTAAAATAAGTAATTGAATAAGCAATAAGTAATGACTTTTCATCTACAAATAATTTGAGATGTAATGTTCACGTTATAGCAAAAAAAGTTTATGACTCATTTGTTTTCCATTCTGAATTTTTTATTATTGCACTAGCCCCGTATGTATGACCTTGTGATCATGTAACATACAATTTTTTACGTACAGAAATAGGCGTTTATGAAAAATCTTCACATTATAACTGCCATTTCTCAAGGCAACCTTTCGAACTAAATATATAGTAAATACATATACGCAAAACCGAAATAAGCTATAAAGTTTACGCAATCTCTTAACAATAGTTATTAAGTTCGAGGGATTCCAAATCTGGTTCTAAAATAGTTGTTTCTGAACTATTAAGCTTGTCAACTTGAATTATATTCTAATGGGAGAAGTTTATATTCACATAAATTTTGAACTTGTGTTGCCTTCAATTTTAAATTTTGTTAATTAGTATTCTTTTAAATATTTAATGTATTATAATTTGAAATGCTTGCAAATTCTCACCAATTTTCTCTTCCAGTATTTAATTTAAACTTCATTCCATTCCGAATTCAAAAAATC
>JAUMHM010053871.1:0-14874 GCA_032362435.1 Melikaiella ostensackeni
GCAAACACAAAATTTACAACACGGTATTCCCATTCGACGGCAAATACACGAATCTCTACTACAAACCTTACAATTACGCGCAGCAACGCCGGCTCGCGGGCCGCCAAACGACGTAGGGTTCGAATCCTCAGCGATTAGGATTTTTCAAACAGATTAAGCGTGCTGTTATGTATCTAAGTGTTAGTAAATAAGTGTGTGCGTACCTTGTGTATAAAATGAAGCGTAATAATGATAATATCGGAATTAATTTTTTTCTGCAATTGTTATTCCATTACATCGTATAACCAGACTTTTACGAAATGGTCTTCCATATCCGTTACTTTTAAATTAGTACCATGAACTTTTAAAAAATTATTTTTCTCATGTAATTTTAATGCGTTAAACAATACTTGAATTAAAGTGAGCCCTCAATAAAGTCATTCTGTAAATTCTGTAGTTTATAATTTATGAATAAAAGATAAAAAATTATTTTGATTTTTACTTTAAAGTATAATGTTTTCAGTAATGGTAGTATACAAATTATAAAATGTTGAGGTAAATGATTTTAAAATAATTCGTAGGTATAGATTTCGCCAGGACGCTGTCATAAATCTTCTTCAAAGGGACTTTTAAATGTCTGTCGCTTTCATGACCCTAAACTCCCAGTGCCGTTTGAGTGCTGAAATCAGCAAAAACAGTCCCTCAAACGGCACTGAGAGCCCAGTGCTGTTTTCCAGTGCCGTTTTAGTGCGGTTTGAACGGCAGGTCTAAGCACAGTTGTATCTCAGAATGTATTGCTCAGAAAAATCTGAAACTTGTACATTGAGGGTGTCCAGCGATTCTTAGGAACGAAATTGAAGGTCTTCTCTAGGTTTTCCAGGTCAAGAGGTCAAGTTTTTCAGGTCTCCTTTTTTACATCAAATAATGAGCTCGTATATTGTCATTTAATGTACAAGGTACTACTTTCGGAGTAAGTTCGCTGAAAATTTTACAGTTAGACTGATTCGGCGTGAATATTGCATGCGTGAAATCGGGAGGCGAATTGCGTATAAGAAACCGTTTATCTCTACATTTACTTATGATATTATATTGTTTACAGTTTTGTTTCACTTAAAATCTGCACTTCATGATATGATCCACCCCCAACCACCTCCACCCACCCAACCTTATGAGCATTCACCCACTCATTTAGATAGGGGCCCCTACTTTTCGTATACGGTATGTTCGCCCCTGAATCCAACTATGTTGGTCATAGTAGGCGTTTCATTACCTGCAGACTTGAGTCATCACGGAATTTGGTTTTCCTTTTTCTCGCTAGGGTCGCCCAAAGAAAAGTCCGAGCACGAAAACTGCCTTACCTGCTGCCTGCTTCGCTAAATAGTAGAACACTTTAATACAACGATCTCATCGAAGCGCATTTTTTTTTAATTCTCACATAAAAAATAGATTTTTTTCGAGAAAAGCGGCCTGTACCGGGGGTCTCTATACTCTTTAAACTATTCATACAAATAATCAGACAAAATGGCTTTACTGTTTGGCCTGAATCCCATATCTCCGGTTTACACTCGATTTCCAGGGCCCTTAACTGTGATATTGGCGTCAGCCGGAGCCAAGAATCCGATCACGAGTATAGTTCACTTTTCTTTGTCAAGGAGTACGATGACAGGCTTCGAGTGTACGATAGAGACTTTTAGCCTAAATGGGTAATTCCAGTAAATTTTGCACAACTTGTTCTCGACACAATTGTCTATTGTGCCGAGTTGACACTACAAGATTTAACTCTATCTCTCCGGGAGCTTTTGGCAAGGCAGGGCCGTCGTCACGTCGTTTCCGCGTAAGTGGGACATCCAGACAGCGGAGTAGAGAACTTTTCGCGACGGGGGAGGGGATTTAATTGAGTGATATTACACATTTTCTAATTTTCTCGCCATACTCAGCGCATGCGCAGCGACTGTGCGTACACGCGCTGACATATAGCAACAGAATTAATTTACATCATATATTTGTATACTTATCCAGATGGACTCACTTCAAAGAACACACACGGAACGCGAAATGCACCACGTTGCAATTCTGAGTGAGCGAGCCAGGGAAATTCTTCTAGCCATTTATAGCAAAACTTCAAGTTCCGAGCTTCAAACTTTTGCAGCAACGGAAATGCATAATTTTTCGGTGGAACCCAGACATTTGTCAATAAATTGATTCTTTGTAATTCAGTCAGTCGTATGTCTATAAAATTACCGACATCACTTTCATTTACAACTTGTCGAGGGGCACATTCTTCAACGTTTTTCTTTGTTTCACTAGGAGAGCTTTGATTATTCGTATTTTCACCACTAGATACATCACAATGATGCCTTTTTGCGACTGGTTCAGTGGAGCGATACTGCAGCACCATTGTTTTCACTATTTGGAGCATCACATAGTGGTTTTATTGGCACTCAAAACCTCTTCATTTTATGGAGGCAAGGAAAACACTGAAGATATTAGAAAATGCCGTTTAATTATAGAGAGATGTACCGCCGAGGGCAATCACTCGAAAACTGAGCTCTCCGCACCTCCGGAGAATCACGCTTGAAGGTTGCGCATGCGCTTTATAAACATCCTGTGCTCATGATTGTGCTGATAACTTGCGATCTAGTTACTGTGAGTTTCCTAAACGAAGCGGGTAGTTCAAATCAGAAAATTACCGAGCCAATTATTAAACATATTGAAAATGATTGTTACTTGCTGCAACCGCAGATTCTACAGATTCTACAGAAAATGAGTTTTCGGTATAGATACGTGAATGCTTATGTCAAAATATTGCAAAAATTTGTAATAAGATGAGTGTAAGACTCAGATGATGACGTTTACTGCCTTTATTTTATTCTTCTATATATTTCGTAAGCTCATGAGAGGATTGATCCCCTTGATCCCCCCTTCCCTATCTACGCCACTGCATCCAGATAGTGTGCCGTAGGTGCTCAGAATATGCATGCCACGCTCTGCACCTGTCGCTAGGAACTTCTTGACATAAGATGCGGCTACGGTATCCCAAGGTGAAAATGGCACCGTCCTGACACGCGAGAGTAGAATCCTCTCTGCCTGAATTCAAACTGGATGGTTTAAGGGAAGCAAACTTCAACTCCATCGACAATGACTGATCTTTTACATTTCTGTGAAAGTTTCCATGCATTTTATTGACGTGTCTTTGTAAAGGAACGTTCCTTTGCCAGTCATCATCACCCAAGATAATTCGGTCATAAAGACACTGGATATTTAAAAGTCCGCGCCCGCCTTTACAGCGTGGGATGTATAAGCGCGGAACGACCGAGTAGAACCGGGACAGCAAGCATGTTAGTGGCAGATATTTTGTTCAACGCCGACAGATTGGAAGACCCAAACTGTCAAAGAAGACGCTTATATCTGCTTCGGAGAGCCTCCTTCACTGATGTTATATCATGCATGCGGCTTTTTGGCAAGCCTAGGTACAGATAGGTTTCTCCAGCGCCAAGGTGTCTAATAACACTCCTATCCACGAGCGCAGGGCCGTCGCGAATGCTAGCAACTCGTACTCACTTCAAATGAATCTTGGCACACTAGACAATGCAAATTTCATACCAATTTCTCGTGAATACCTCTAGACGATCTTCAGAGCATCCTTGAGATGCTGTGTTCCAGAAGCATAGATCTTCAAGTCATCCATATAAAATATATGAGTGACCTTACGCTCACGATTATTAGGTCTGCCGCAGAGGTACCCAAGAGAATTGCGTAGTGCGAGCGATAGTGGCAAAAGTGTGATAAAAAAAGCGAAGAGGGCTCATGGTATCACCCTGAAAGACGCCCCTCTGGAAGGTGACACTGTTAGTTGTCACACGAGGTTTTCCAGAAGAGATAGTAAATCTAGTTTGCCAAAGGGGCATCAATCTCTCTACGCATTCCACTATGTGTGCATAAACCTTCAAGCTTTCCAACAGTCATGTGATAAGTCTATGGGAGATTGAATCAAAAGCTTTCTGCTAATCAATACAGGCCAATGACAGATTGCGATTGTAGGCTGCAGCGACTTCGCAGACGCTTCTGTCGATTAGCAGGTTTTCCCGACAGCCTGCTATGCCTCTTTTCGATCCACGTTCTTCGTAGATCTTTCTCCACACAGGTCCAATTGTCCAAACAATCTTTTCGTTCAGGATAGCTGTAAAGATCTTATACAGCGTGTTTATATAAGTCATTGGCCTGTAGTCTCTGTGCCACTCAGTGCTATTCTTTACTTCTTCGGCAGTGATTGGTAAACATTGTTCCTCGGACGTTATGAGGTCGCACAGCTCCTTGTAACGCATGATATTCTCAGTGTCTTCATGCAATGGGTGTTGAACTTCGTAAATCTTACACCAAAAAGTCTCTAACTTCTCGGACGTAGACGAGTATTGACAGAAACAGGAGGAACGCTGAAGAGGCGCGATGGGTCAGCGAGAATCTGTTGATTCTCCCTAACCCATTCCTCCCTCTTCTGTATTATCCTCCTTGCGTCAGATAACACCCGTTTTTTGTCAGCAATGTGCTGCTTGATAGTCAGCAGCTTTGACTTGTTTAATTTGTGATGGTGGATCCTCAAATCGTAAGGGAATTTTTGGACCCTTACCGTCAAAGGTTTACCAGACGTTATATATTCAATCACACACTGAATACGGGACGCGTACTGTGTACACCAGCCAATCTTCTTGTTAAGTTGATACAAGCACCCGTTGGTCTTTCAATCTATCGTCGGCTTTGAACTTCGATTTGAATCGGCCAAAGCTCTCGCCGCATCATAAACTGAACAAGTGATGGTCTAGAGGTCGGACTCCTGCGAGAGATCCTCACAAAGGGCGTCATCCATTTCAGACAGATCTTGGGACTCAGGAGGGACCTGGATCCTGAAATCGCCATCATCTCTCGGGAGATGTCTGATTTCCGCGACTGGTCTCAATGTCGCTTCCTCTTCTTCGTCTGCAGCTTGTTCTTGTAGCGGTTGGGGAAGCATTCCGCATATATATCCTGTTTGCAAGAGGTTGTCGGCATGGTTTCGTAACATCTATTGCGAAACGTGCGAAAGCTCTGAGTGTTTCTGGCACCAAAGAGTGTGCAGGCGCGCCATGTAACCCCTGCGATCAGGAATAATGCTGGCATCGTAGCGATCCAGCAAATCATCTCTGAGTCGATCCGTCCGATCAAGACGTCGACTGTCTCACCGATTCGTCATCGTATTTCCATCCAAATCATTTGCAGCACCCGAAACTCCAGGGCGATCGGCACTGTTTGCCGACCCATTTTCGGGTGTTCTGCGCGTTCGATCATTTTGAACCGCATTTGCAACTGGGTTTGGTGTTGTCATAATTGTTCCCATAAGCAGATAAGGAAAGGGATCGTTAACCCTTGCAGAGTACTGCATGCAAGAGCATGCAGCAGCAACCCTCGATACAGGGACCCTGTATCCAGAACCGGTTCCAGAGACCAGCATATATATATATATATATACTGGATACGGGATTGCCATATACTAGCTGTACAAGAGTTGAAGCGACTTCCAGGATGAATCCTCCAGGATGAATTTCCTAGCCGGGTTTTCTTTATCTTAACAATCGGGGAATTGAAAAACTTTATGCTGAGTTGTGGTCTAAGGGGAATTTGAATTGATCACCTGATCGAAATTATTCTTTTAACATATGCTGATGATATAGTTGTTCTTGTTGGCTCTCGGATTGATCTCCTGAGAAAAATTAACGCTTTTGCCGAATATTGTAGGTTGAATCATTAAGAAGTCCTTTTTTGTGCCATAGGGATTTGTCGTTTGAGGTATTGTAAGGAAGTAGAGGTAATTGACACTACCTACTTCAAGATAGTTTTAGGCTTGCCTTCGCACACCCCGGGTTACACGTTGAGGCTAGAGCTGGGCTGTGTCCCGTCGGCATTCAATATATTAAAGATGGCCTTAAATCGGCTGGAGAAGGTTTTGGGTATGGGTGAAGAAAGGCTACCTAAAGTCTGCTTAAAACGTCTTCAAGTCCTGGCAAATTCGGGTCAGGCAGTTCCCGCGTTTAATTGGGTCCTGCAGGTGAAAAATCTTTTCACTTTGGGTTGAATGGAAACTCTGTGGCCTGGATTGGACCTGGTCAGTTTACGGACCAACAAGGATTTCATTCTAAAGAAATTCGAGTCCTATCTTAGGAATGCGGTCCTTTCCAGGCTCAGTCAGACATCCTTCCTGCAAGTGATGCCTCACCTATGGATCGATCGTATGGGGCAGCAGTACCTTTATAGCATTATATAGTATAGATTCGTTAGGCTTCTTTCCCAGGTGCGTTTCATGGGAGTGGAAGAGAGTCTGTTTCATTTGTTGGCGGATTGCCCTATGTAGAGATGGCAGAAAGGATTGCTTTGAGTCCGCGGTAAGTCTTACAGCCTCTGGTCCGTTCTGGATTGCGCTCTTGAATTCTTCGGGTAAAGTAGAATTATTCCGTGTCGCTAAATACTTGTCTGGGGTACTGGAAGTCAGCGCCTTTATAATGTCTGCATGATGTTAATTTTAATAGGGTATTAGAGAGATTATGATTTCAGTTCAACTCTTTTGTACAGATCTTTTGACCTAAACAAATATCGCAACTTTAGCATTATGTATAAGGATCAGTAACATTGTACAGTGATCCACAAAATGAGGGGAATTTTGCTACTATCAGTTCTGGCTTTTATTTTTGTGGTTTTCGGCGCCAAAACCATAATGGGCTACTGCAAGTGTCCCACATATGCAGGTATATGTAAAGGAGTTGAGCCGCCACCGAATCCCCCAGCCTAGCCGACGAAAACCACCATCGAATCCATCGAATCCACTGAGACGACGAAAGCCACCGACGGAAGAATCCGCGGACTCAGTCCTACAACCACAGGAAACAAACCCTGATTGTATGGCTGAGTGTATAAAGATGCCAAGCAATAATGGACTAGGTGGCTTCTGCGGTGATGACAACACGTGCACATGTGTAGGATGTTAGGTAAGGCCATACGTAGTGCTTCAATTAGAAAAGAAACATGCTTTAAACATATGATGAACATATTTTATATTTCAAACATGTTTTATATTTTGAAACATATTCCAAAGAGATAACAAAATATTCTCTATATTTATTTTAGCAGACCACTCAGTATCGGCCAACTATTCAAGACTATTTTTTAAATTAGAGAATATGGCTGGAGAAACTGTATTTGATACCAACAAACTTGCGCGAATTTGAATATTTGTAGACTACGATGAAATACTATGTACCCCCCTCCTCCATATGGTCCACCGTGGCATTCTCGTCGAACCCTCTTCTCTCCCCAGGTTGCTACGTGTTTTTTCTATTTCTTGTAAAACGAAAATAAAACAGAAAATTAGGAGGTTTACTTAATTTTAATTTTTTTGAAAACTATCTGAATCAACAAATGGCGACACTAGCCACTCATGTAAGTTACTGATGACTGGAAATACATTTTCCCCAGCATTCTCGTCAACATCAGGTAGAGAAACGAGTGGGTCAGTTTCTATCTCATCTTTATTTACCCACTTTATTACTGGTTCGATCATGTCCAGCTTGCACAGTAATTCTGTTTGTCTCTTTGAGATTACCCTTTTTGTTTTTATTTTAACCCTCCTGGTACCAGATCGGGTTGGATTCGACCCGATGTTTTATTGTTTGTAGGCTAGCGCATGCGTGGGAAGGGGGAACGTCTCTTCCGCTTGGGTAACCTTCGCTTCAGTCTCGCTCTAGTGTGTGGGCAACACAAAAAAATATTATGCCCCAATGTGCTTCTCAAAAAAGAAAAGCTACTTTATAGATAAGCGAAAATATTTCAAATGGTTCATTACTAGTTTTGCTTATTGTTTACCAAATTATGCAAATTTGCTTTATTTTTTCGTCTTTTTGACATTAGTCCAAGTTGAATTCCTAACATTTCATTTTATGTGATATTGACTCTACTAAAGTGATTTTTGTTACCTTCACGACGGAATTTTTAATGGGAAGCTTCATTAGGGGAAAAGTGTTAGTGCGCAGGAATCGGATTTGAAAAATAGCGGCTTTCAGGTGATATGGAAGAAGTCTGAATTCGAAGTATTAAGGAAGAAATTAATGAAAAGAGTTTTATTTTGCTGTATTTTGATAATAAACGATTTTGTGATATTAATAAAAGAGTGTTTGTGCAATAAAAAGAGGTGGGGTCGAATACGACCCTACCTGGTCTTCTGGGCCTCTGATCCCCACCTGGTACTGGAAGGGTTAATATCACCACTGGCCATACCATGCAATGATTTGCTGTGCACGATTTTCTGCTTTTTTGAGGCAGAATAAGCGCCACACGAATTACAGGTCCTTCCTGAGAATAAAACAAACAAAAAGACATGGGCGAGAGGCACGCGGGTGTGGAGAGAAAAACCACTCGACTCATCTCCGTTCGGTTCGCAGGGATCGAATTTAAGATCCCGCGCGCTATTTCAAAAAAAGTCATCCATGCGTTTTATTTCATTTTTTAACACTTGAATGTAAAACCACGTGGCTCGGGCTCGGGGGACCCCCCCCCCCCGCCCTTCGCCCATGTAGGCCAGCGTGGCCTTTCTTCTCACCCCCCCCCCCCCTGAAGAAACCACGTGGTTTATGGAAGGCCCCTTACGTGGGCACGGTTCGGTTGAAATGACTTCAATCCAAAGGTATGAACACCAAGAATTTTTTTGTTGATTCGTATCAATCCCGTGAATTTAAACGCGAAATTTACGCGAATTTTCAAAACTTAAAATTTTCAGGTTTCCAAATTATTAAATTCTTGAAATAATAAAATTCTCGAAATTTCAAATGATCAAAATTAGCAGATTCCGCAACTAGAAGGATTCTTATTTTGCAGACTTCTTAACTCTTCCTTTGAACAAATTTTCGGCAATCTGTTTTCATCCATATCTATCATTTCCAAAAGATACTTATTAGCCCTATTTCTTGCCTGAACTTCAACGCTATTCCTTCCCACTTCCATTTTCCAGATGTAATCTGGAATGTTCCTATCGAGTCCCATCGCCATCTTTACAAATTCACCTTGTGGTATTTCCATTTTCTCCAACCTGTCTCATCCTCATATGTCAACTCCATACAATCCCCTTGATTTAGCTAGGACGTCCATTATATATAGCTGTTTTCCTAATTCTCCTGTTCTTGCTCTCTTCATCACAACCCAAGCTGCATTTACCGCTTTTTGCAACTTACCCACCATTGTCTTAGCATGCTTTCTATTAGTTCCTCCTGTTGAAAACCAATACCCTAAATACTTATATCTTACACAATTCACACCCTTCCTTCTTCAGCTTATTATTAATGAGCGATTTCTATACAAATATATGATCTCTTGTCGACCTTCTATTCCTGAATCTCGTCTGACTTGCTTTATACAGTCGTTTTTTCTCCATCCACTCACATATTCTCTTATCATAAGTCTCCGCTAATACTTTATAACCTGTGTTCAGCAAAGAGACACACTTGTAGTTTCCTGTTTCATTTTCATCTCCCCCCTTGAAGACAGAAACTACTCCGGCTTTTTCCCAACATCTTCCTAGTCTACCAGTTCTCTAAAATCTGTTTCATTTTCCGTGTAATTCTTTTATCCATAATTATGATAATCCTCTGATGAATTCTATTTTAATTCCATCCTCCCCTGCTGCTTCTCCATTTTTCATTCTCATTATGGCTTTTGCCATCTCCTCGAATGAGATATCACTATTTAGAAAATCTTCTTCCTCTATTTATATTTGTTTATCCTCCCCTCCATCTGTAGCCCTTTTCTGAGCTCTTTTGCCTTCTTTTTGTACCCTTTTACTTTCTTTGTTCTAAATTGACATCACTATTTACCTCAACTAACAAATTTTCAAAGTGCATTATCCATCGCCCCCTATTCCTTCAACTCTTTTCCTTCTTCCTACTCTAAAATTTCCCAAATGCTTTGCAAAAGCACCCCATAGTCCTGTTTCCCTCTACATTTTTCCATTTTTCTTCCTTTTTCTCTCTTTTCTTCCTCTCATAAAGTTCTTTTTTCCATCAGCCAAAACTTTCTTTTCCGTCTGACCTTTGGTTTTTATTAAGACTTTCAGTTCATCCCAAATCTTAACCCTCTGGTCTTAACATTCTCTATCAAACCAATCCTTTTTATTATTATTTGTCCCGCACTCCCCATACCCTCCTACCTTCATTATTGACTCTAATTTTTCTGCGGTTTTTCATATAAATTCATTAAGCTTTGCTCATCTGTCTTACCACTCCAAATCCTCTACACCTTCCTCTATTGATTTCCAAAGTTTTTCCATTTCTTTTTCATGTTAGTCTTTGCTTCCATCTATTTCTAAGCTAAATTCCACTGTAGTGGAATATATTCGCAAATAAAAGTCCAATTTTCATTTTCGTCACCTTCAATTCTTCCATTTAATATTCTTAATCTCCCTTCCTCAAAAAACTCTAGAAATTTCTTTCCCCTGCATTTACTATTTTATCCTCTGACTTCCCATCTTTACGATACCCTATTGTTATTTCCTCTCCATCCCAATCTAGCTCTTCTTTTCTTCTTCTCTCACGTCGCCACCTTTCCATGCCACACGTAGTTCACATTAAGCTATTAAAAGTATTCTTCTGCCTGCAATAATTTGTTCCCTCCTGCGATTTTCCATGTTATTCCTTCAATTATCTTAGCAGTTCTTTTCACAAAATCCCTTCTTATCCACCGCTTTTTCTTCCTCGTTCCAAAAGAATGCAGTGTTCCCCATTGTTCATATCGTGTAGCTTTTGCTGACACTGTTCTCCTTTTTCTTCTTTCTTCTTTTTCTTTACAATTGTGGACCTCCTTCTCTCTTAGTGTGAGATCGTCTTCTATTAGAATTACAGTTCCTTTCAGTCTACTTTTTTTTCACCAATAATCTCCTTTTTGCTTCTTATGAAGCCGTTGTAGATAAAACCCCGCCCCCCTCCTTTCTCTGTTGATTTTCGGATTACCATTTTCTCCCCGTTAATCTCCACAATACATCCTGTATTTTCCGTTCCATATTTCTTCCTCCCAATGGTCTAAATCTTCTATCACCCAATTTTTTCTCATTTGTCTCTCTTTCATCTCCCATTCGATCTAACTAACTGGTACTGCCGTTCAAGATAAGGAATGTCAAGGCGGAAGTCAAGATAAGCAAGACAGGACAACTCGAGGCCTTGAATTTCGAGAAAATTCAAAGCGGCTAAAATTGAAGGACTTGAAAAGTGAGGCCTTGTCTTGGGCTCGTCTCGGTGGCTTGGGTTTCCTTAGCAGATGTGTATCTTTCCTTCGCCGAATCGATCGCCTGAGAAGGGGGAATAAATTTATGCCCTCGTAGGACGATTGTAGGGGAAATTTTTCAACTTTTCCGTACAAATTACATACGTTGGCCATCAAGAAATCTGGTAGATTCCGAAAATTCTATTTTCATGTCGCTAATTGAAAAATTATTTAAAAAATGATTTCGTTAACAGGGCCAGCTAACAGGCATAAAAACCCTGCTGGGAAGGGTCAGGTTAGCTAGAATCTTAGAGATTTTCACTGAATAGTAGGCGTTCGCACATATGCTAGTATGAAACTCAAGCCTTCGCGATAAGCCCAAGACAAAGCCTTGATTTTCGAGGCCTCGACATTTTTGAACCAGATCCAAGACAAAAATTTAAAGGCGGCAGTTATGTCTCATCTTGTCTTTTCTTGATGCTTGACATTTCTCGCTTGACAGCAACACTATCACTAACCTTTAACCAATCTGGCTTATCTTGTTGATCAAGTTCTTCCAATGAGTTTACAATATCTTCATTTTCTTCAATTATTTCCTAGTTTTTAATCCCATTCAGTCCGGTGGTTTATTCTCTTCTCAACTCCTCAAAGTATTTACTCCCCCCTTGCTCTAGCCAGAGTGGTGTTCAACGCTTCCTGTCTCATTTTATTTCTTCTTCCTCTTCATCTCTTTGTAACAACCATTCTCTAAGTTCTCTGAATTTCCCGTATAATTTCTCTCCTCACTAAGAGTCTAGCATTCCCCCAATCTCTATTTGCTTAACCGAAAGACGGGTTGTTCATTGGCAAAATCTTCACATCAACTCCCCTGTTCTCTCATCCTTTCCTCTATTTCATTATCTCATCTCAGCACAATAATTTTGTTCTGCTTCTTAAAGCTTCTTTCTTCTAACCTTACCACTCTGAGCCACTTCTATTTTGCACTACATAGTCCGTCAATTTTTTGTCGCCTTTATTGCCCAAGTTACACTTCGTTTTGCCAGGGATTATGAATGATTTTCCTCCATACATTTACATCCATACATCATTTCATGCAAGCTCTTGTATTACTACGACTTTTTATATCTCTCTCAACATGACCAAACCATCTCAGCAAATTTTTTTGACTCTTGTCAATCAATGTTTCTTCTACATCAATTTCTTTGAGAACCCACTCATTACTGACTTTGTCCATTAGCGTTTTACCGCACACATTCCGCAGGAACTGCCTGCCAACCACGTTTACTTTACTCTTATCCTTTTCTTGATACGTCCGGTGTCGCTACCATACAGCGCAGTGGGTGCAAGTACAGAATTATATATTGCAATTTTAGCTTTATTCGTTACACTTTTAATTCTCATAATAGCTCCTACATTGCCGATAATCAGTCTAGCCTTGTTTATACGTATGGATATATCTTCATTTATCTTTCCGTCAGCAGTAAATCAACTTACAATACACACGAAATCATCAACTTGTTCTATCCTTTGTTCAGTTGAGGCAATCCGTGTAAAAATAGTTTGTCTTGGATTTGCCTTCAAGACGTCCTACTTTGCCTTCAAGACCTTGAAGTCTAGCTCCGTCTCATAAGCCCGACTTCATCCTCACACATCAAATTTTGTCTTACGTTTACGTTTATAGCTCTCGGTGACAAGAATAACGGAACTTGTCTCAAAAAATGAAGACTTCTGTAATATCTTGGCTAAAGCACAATAATAAAGGGATCAGATAATCTGGTCTTAAATTTGAAAATTAATTATTTGTTCAATTCTCAAAATAGCTATTTAAATGTGAAAAATCAGAATCTGTGGCTCTCAACGACTAGATTCATCTGAGATTTTCTTCAAAAAGATTAATATTGCAGTTTTATATGAGGATCTCGTAAACCGTAAGAAATACGGAAAAACGCACAACGTCTTCGAAATTGTCGCCAAAGAATTGTAATAGTAACAACAAATGGAATAGAATAGATTTATTTAACATGCATATTGTGAAGTGAATTTAAAGCCTTGTTCAAACATGAATAAGGATTAGCTTTGATAACGGTAAGGATGACCGTTTTCGCCAGGGCAGGTAGGCATTGGAAACCTTTTTCCTGGTTCAAGCCATAAAAAAAAGTTTGGCTCCGTCACACAAGCCAGACTTTCTAAACGTCTGCAACAAGTCTTGAAAATGTCTTGATTATCTGTCATCAAGACAAACCCAAGGCGAAATATTTTTACACGGGAATTTTGCATACTGTTTTCTCATCCCTTCTTGAAAACACAATAATTTTTGTTTTATTCACGTTAATCTTAAGACCCATACTCTTCGTGCTCGTATCAAGCCTATGCTCATCATTCTCTGCAAATAATCAACTGATTCTGCCGTAACAATCTTATCATCTGAAAACGCCAGTCCACGCATATTCACTGTCCCGAAATCAACACCTTCGTCTGAGAGAGCCATTCGTACACATTTATTCATGTATATATTGAACACCGGTTGTCCATTTACTCTTTACCCTACTACCTTTCCTATTAGTAAGCTGCTAGCTACTACTTCAGTACCTACTAGCTTTAATACCACGGTATATTGCTCTTATTGCTTTTAGAAGTCAACCTTTCACTGCATACTCTCTCAGAACTTTTCAAAGTTTAGTTCTATCCATCTTATCGAAAGCATTTCCCGGATCAAAAAATGCACAGAAAACTTTTTTTTTACCCTCAAACTTTTTGCTACGATCTGTCTCAAGCTGAATATCTGAACTGCACATAATCTCTCTGGCATAAATCCACACTGGACGTCCCAGGTCCTTTCTTCATTTACTCTCATGACCTTACCAATAAGTATTTTGGTAAATATTTTGCCCACGGTACCAAGTAGGCTAATTGTTCTATAATAAGTACAGTCACCTTTGTCCCCCTTTCCCTTGTAGAGTGGAATGATAATCGCCTTTCTCCAATCATTTGGAACTTCACCGTTCACAGCACACATCTCCTTAAATTCGATTAGTCACACAAACAAATATCCGCCACCGCACTTAAGCATTTCAGCGGTGATACCATCCACACCAACATCCTTACCATTGTTTAGTTTCTTCATTAAGGATATAATCTCGCGTATATCAATTCTTCTTTCGCCACCTATAACGGGAATGTTTAACGGATTCTCCTCAGTGTCACAGTTTTTATGCTCCATAGCTTGACCTTCATACAATTTCTTGAAAAAATCACTCAGACAGTCTTTCAATTCGTCCGTGTAACATCCCATTTCACCATCAACATTCTTTATCACGACAAACTCAAAGCTAGAACTTCCTTTCCTTATCTTCTTGACCTATTTCCAATATAATTTCTCATTTTTTTCAAAATCATTTTGCATTCTTTTATCTTCTTCCGCTTTGATTTTATCCCTGCTGTCTTTGACTAGTATCTTTGCTTCTCTCTTTTTATCCCTAGAATCATTTCCTAGTCTAGTCCAATCCTCATTACTGAGACCTTCAATATTCAGCTTTCTCAAGTACGCTTGCTTTTTTCGTTAGCAGGCACGCGGATGTAATCATTCCACCAAGCATTTCCAGTCTTTCTTCCTACAGCCGCAGTACC
>JAUMHM010053892.1:0-14873 GCA_032362435.1 Melikaiella ostensackeni
TATCATTGAATTAACTGTGTGACGTCATGAGTTTCAGATGTCATACAAAATCGAAACTCCACGTACAAAAAGTTTTGGTTAGTAAGAAATACAAAGAAATGAAGCTTATTTTGTACCAAGTTTTAAAAAATTACAAAAGTTTGAAAATTAGTTTTGTTATTAATTCCACTTACTTTTATTTAGATGGGCCTTCATAATCTGCTTATAATTGTAATGTCAACTGTTAAATCAATTACAAATATCAAGCTTCTCTCACAATTAATCATATTTCATTATAGTACAGTAAATCTGTCATGAAAAAATTGGTTTTGGGGAAAAAATGACCGAAGCTATTTTATTTAATAAATCGTTAGTGGGGCATGTGAATAGAATGGAACTAAGTTTTCGGGACTCCCCCCCCCCTTGAGGGTTTTGAAAAAAGTCAAAAAGTTTTTGGATTTGATTTTCCTTGAGAACAGTAGGTCGTAGAGAAAAAATTTTAATTCATAAATTGTAGAGGACTCTATTATCTACAAATAATCTCCTGTAGTTGCTGCGCTACAATCAAAAATGCACAAAATAGACGGCGCCAATGTTGCCAAAAATCAGTGTTTGCTCTTTTTCAACCCGAAAAAAAATATTTTTACGGTGGATAGGATTAAAAAATTGTAGAACTGGAAAAAAACTTTTGAAAAAAAATAGAAAAGTTTTTTTCTTGCGATGCACCGTTTTTGACATACGACGCTTTAAATGTCTAATATCAGGTTATATTCTTGAGAAGTTCAGTAAATTTGTCTTTTTTCTTGTGAAAAAAATACTCGCAGCTAATTTATTTCATAAATTGTTACCGGAGCATTCGAATAACCTAAAACCAAAAAGTCAGACCCCCTACCCTCCTCATGCATTTGATATAACTCAAATTTTTTTGGATTTGATTTTCCGTGAGAACGGCATATTACAGAGAAAAATTTTCCAAACAAAAAATGTCGAGGACAGTATTATCTACAAACTATTTCATGCAGTACCTGCCCTTTAACGACAAATACACGAAATAGAGGGCGCCAAAGTTGCCATCAGCAGATTTAATTGAAGAAGAAGGCGCCGTTCAACCACCACCGAAAAAGAGATATAAATCGAGAGAAAAACCCGGAAAATTGTAATGAAAATTACCTACATTAAAATTGGTTATTGAGAAAACCCCTTTATTCCATACGTCGATTGTAAAATAAATTTATTAATCCTAATGCCTACGAATTATCATTATTCCATATAATGATATATAACCTATATGTTTTCAAATATCAAGTTTAATCATTCTGTCAGTTCGTCTTGATGAAATCACTACGCTGATGCAAAAAAAAACTTCATGACAGGTAAGTGTGTCCATTACTAAATTTCATGAAAGAAGTACAAATGAATATCACGAATTTTTTGATTCCTCCTATATCGAGAAAATATCTTGATATTTGAAATTAGATACACCGTATCCTCAAAACAGTGCGTCGTAGGAAAAAAATGTATTCGTCGTAAAGGTTTTTTCCTGCTCTACAACTTTTGAATTACCGCGATGGTAAACATTTTTTTCCCCGTTAAAAAAGAACAAAAACTGATTTTCGGCAACTTTGGCGCCCTCTATTTCGTGCATTTGTGGTTGAAGCGCAGCGCCTACATGGATAATTTGTAGATGATACTGTCCTCTACATTTTTTGCTTGAAAATCTTTTGTCTGTAACATGCCTTTCTCACGGAAAATCAAATCCAAAAACATTTGGCTTTTATCACTACGCAGAGGGACGACTTTTTGGTTTTAGATTATTCAAATGCCCCGGTAACAATTTATGAAATAAAATAGCTGTGGGTATTTTTTTCATAAAAAAAAGACAAATTTACAGTACTTCTCAAAAATATAAACGGAGGATGTTAGAAATTCAAAGCGTCGCATCTCAAAGACGGCGCATCGCAAGAAAAAAACTTTCTTATCGCTCTTAAAGGTTTTTTTCAGCTCTGCAATTTTTCAATCTTATCGTAAAAATACTTCTTTTCGGATTGAAAGAGAGCAAAAACTGATTTTTTTCAACTATGGTGCCCTCTATTTTGTGCATTTTTGGTTGTAGCGAACGATTACATAGAATAATTTGTAGATAAAAAAGTCCTCTACAATTTTCGTTTGAAAATTTTTTCTGTATGACTTACTGTTTTCACGGAAGATCAAATGCAAAAAATTTTTGACTTCATCCGAAACCCCCAAGGGGGAGAGTCCCGAAAACTCGGTTTTGTGCTATTCACATGCCCCACTAGCAATTTATGCAATAAAATAGCTTCGATCATTTTTTTTCCACAAAAATTACAGATTTACTGTACTATAGCGCCATATTCAGAGTTTCAACACTTCTAAGTTAGCTGTAAATTTTTTTCCATGCGTATTTCAGTGCATAGCCAAAAATAATGATGTTTATTATTTTTTACCTTTGTTCTTAAAATAGGATGGTTTATAAATAATAAATCTTTATTTAAAAGAAGCGTCAATGCATTTTGGCATGAATCATGGCCTCTGCAGGACCATAATAAGTATGAGAAACGGTAATAAACAAAGTTATTACAAACACCAATATAACAGTTGTTCCTTACGAGAAAATTTGTTTTAACATGAGAGACTTACTGTAAGTGACATTATTTCAAATAATATTAGTGAGAAAACATTCTATGTGAAATTTTTTCGAGATTTGGGGAAATTATAGATCTGTATAAAAAAATATCATAATTGAATAACCAAAAATAAGGATATATTGAATAAAAGTCCGAAAATTTTATTTTTTAATATACACACAAGAAAAGTGATGAAAGAAGTGTGTCTGAGTACCATAAAAAGATTTTAATGTTCCGTAGCGAAAGGGGAAATTTATACAATTTTGAAAAAATTGTAGTAGAGCCACATGGTCGTGGTCTGCTCCAAAGTTTAGATGTTAGGAACTAAAAAAGTTGAAAAACTACAATTACTTAAATTCTTCAGAAGATTCGGTGGCGTCATGGTAAATTATACCCAGATTTTGAGTGTCGAATCTAAAATTGACTGCGCCCTTATTTTTTATAATGCTGATCATTTCTAACATATTTCTTTTATGATCATTACTTTCTAGCCCTAAAATCTTAACATTCTTAGAATCGAAGTCAAAATTATGATAAAAAATAGTAGTGTGTTTACATAAGGCTGTATTGATTTTCTTATTCTGTTTAGTTTCTTGGTGCGAGATTCTAGTCTTAAGAGGACGTTCTGTTTGACCAATGTATATCATATGCCAATTTTTAAAAAAAGTTCCATAAATGCAGTTAGTTTTTCAAATTTTAATATAAGTTCTTTAGTGGATTGAAGCAAAATATTAGAAAGTTCATTTTTGATTGAAAAGTAAACTTAATTGCTTTTCTGTTATTTTGAAGATTTGGATGTGTATTTTTTAACTTATCTGAGTGTTAATTTTTTCTTTTTATATTACTGATCATGAAATTATGAGGATAGTTATTGTTAATAAAAGTCTTATAAATAAAAGCTTATGTTTATTTAATGAAATTACTATTATCATTTTTGAATTGTAAGATATTAGTTAATTAGAAAAAAATAAATTTTTGTGAAAAATTTCCTTATGAAGTTAACTCGTATTTAATTTGTTATGTTTATAGAAACTGTAAATAATCTCACCCAGACAAGATAGTTAGTTATTTATCATTAATAGTGTTTCTTAGTTACAATTTTACGTTACATTTTTTTGAGTAACGATAACGGTAATGCGTTACTTCTTTCAAAAAGTAGCAGTAACGTTAACGCGTTACAATGTTCGAGTAACATTAATGTAAAGTAACGTACGTTACTATACGTTACTTTATGAAATATGTTAATGGTATATGTACTACATTATAGGTAGGTACGTCATGATAACCAATCAGAAGAAATAATTTTTTTAATAGTAGTATATGTCTGTACTGCCGTAATGTTTAAGACAGCCAGATCTACAAAAAAAGCAAACCGAGATAATCAATGAAAATTGTTCTAATCATTATTCGCGTAGACCGCTCATTTAAATGACATTTCAAATTTTGTTTTGATTGTTCTTGGGTAACTTACATCTGATCTTCTCATTTCTGCAAAAAATTAAGTAAATTGTTAGTTTGTTACAAAAAATGCAAATCCGGCCAAAAATGTATACCGAAATCAGGTAAATAGGACCGAACTTCAGATCCTGCTTTTTGCGAACACCGGGCCTCGGAAAACAGCCTTGGTGTTCCCAAGAAAGCAGGATGTACGAAATATTTGAAATAATTTTTAAAATTATAAATATTTTATTGTAAGCTATTATTACATACAATGAAATACGTATACAATAACAATTTTTTTGTTAATTCAATAAAATTATGTTTGGTTGGCTGGATTTAGTTGATTTAAAAAAAAGCTTGGATAAGTGATCAAAATTTGTACTAACCAAACTTGTTTGCTCTAGTCAAGTAAAATTTACGGTTGGCTTGTTTCATTAATTTTAGAAAATATTTATTTAATTAAAAGAAATATTTCTTTGCTTGAAGTAAATGGTCTTTTCAAATGTACAAGATTAAGTATACTTCGTTAAATCAACCAAGCAGACTTTTAATGAAAATTTTCAAATTTTATTAGAGAAATTGCTCAGTTGACTCAATGACACTGTTTTTTATTCTAATAATTGCGAATTCTTTGATTAACTCCATGCAAATTTCATCGATTCAACGAAACATTTTCCCAAATTTATTCATTGTATTATTATATTTTCAAGGATGGATGTAGTGAATATGAGGCTTTTTTTGAATCCTTATTGATTCTGTTTTCCTTTCGTATTTTTTGTAAAAAATTTCCAAATTATAAGAAAAGATATTATAATATTCGGACGAAATATTTCCTTACAGTTGTAGAGCTCAATAATAATGGACATAATAGTTTCGATTATGATTATATTTTCTCAAGATTATATTACAATTAAAATTACAATTTTTGAAATTATGTGTGTTTATTTTGCATTTAATAATTATTTTATTTGCAGATGCTTCTTTTTCAATATCAACACTCTTTTTTCTGCAGTCCCATAAAGTGAAGAATGCTAGATCTTCGTACTGCTTTCTCACAAGATATCGGGTGTTTATTACGATAATTATAAACAAATTATCTTCAATAATATTAACGATTTTGAGAAATTATTTTCATAAATAGATGTATCTTATTTCTGCGATTCCAACGATATAAAAAACTCATTTTCGATTTTTTGTAGTTCCGGCTTTCTTAAATATCACGGCAGTATATATTGGACTAATAACCAAACATTTTTTCCTCATGAAAATGGGAGTCAAGTGAAAAATTAATAAATCTTGTACTACAAAATTATAATAGTGTATAAACGTTCTCTTTGACAAGATGGAAACAACTCAAAATATTTTAAAATCGGTGAATATATCTTCTGCTTCCCATTAGATTTTTTTTATTATTATTATACCATTAAGCCCAATTCCTTTTGACACTAATCCACTAAGAAAATCAATTCAATGATCCTGGAACATAAGGATTGCGCGGCACTTATTCGTTCGCTTCAAAAACGTCAAGAATAATAATTAAAATTTTTAACCGAAAAATTCCATACGAAGGAAATGCCAACTACACGTGGAGGACATTAGAAAAGCACTGGAAAATATTGAAAAATAAGCGCGTGGAAGAAATTGATGTAATTATTCGAAATTATTTCTCAAATGGCGATGCCAAGCACCCCAGACCAGGATTCTCGTGAGAATGTTTAGAAGAGGATACTCGAGGTGTCCCAGTGGGCAAGAAAATGGAGAAAGTCTTTGCGACATCTTTATGACATTTTCACGGCGGCGCAAGGACTTCCTATGTCCGTGTCGTAAAGATATCTTTAAGACATTTTTCAAACATTCCAATGTCGCAAAGATGTCTTCACGCCATCTTTACGACACGGACATGCGACGTCTTCGCGTCATCGTAAAGATGTCATAAAGTTGTCGTGTAGACGTCCTTCAATTTATGCCCACTGGGGTAATATGATGCCTTTACGGCGCTCATTTTCGTGTAGCTGAAGGAAGTTTTAAAATTTGTTGGGTAAGTTTAAAAAATATGTTTTCTTTGAAAACTGAAGCCCCTGGGAAATTTATGTTTGGCAGAAAATAAAATAGTATAAGTAAAATACTAGCGATTCGAAAATTTGACTTTTGCTGCCTCTTCAGGGATAGCGAAATTTTTTTGACGATGCTGATTTTAGTTTGACAAAATGATAAAACAGTAATACAGCGTTGCTACAATAGTGAGGTGAGACATGTGTGCGCGTAACTCCAACACATTCATTCAGTCGTGTCAACGCAAAGACATACGAAAATAGCTTTCGCATCTATAGCTGACATTTTTATTCGCCTCGCATGCTCATTTGTTTTGCGAATTGTCAAGAATCCGCCGTTTTCGAATCGCTCAAGAGGCAGCAAAAGCCAAAATTTCGTTGCGTGTGTCATGAAAATTTTTTTTTATGGCAATGCGAAGTTCCTGAGGCGACGATTCTCGTAAGACTGTTTGGAAGAGTATACTTGAGGTGTAATATGATGCCTTTACGGTGCTCGTTTTCGTGTAGCTGAAGGAAGTTTTGGAATTTGTTGCGCAAATTTAAAAAACGTGTTCTCTTTGAAAACTAAAGCCTCTGGAAAATTTATGTTTGGCAGGAAATAAAATAGTACAAATAAAATACTTATCGTAATAAGCGTGTGAAAGAAATTGACGTGATTTTTTGAAATTATTTTCGAGATATTTTTGTTCTAGGATTTTTTTAATTGAAGAGAATGTTACAATTAAAAACTGAAAAAAGATTCTTGATTAAGAATCATCATTATTTAAATGTGTTTCAATCCAATTTAGAAAAAAGCTTAGGTGAACAGATAGTACTTACCAATTAATAAAAATGGTCAAAACGAGAAAGCAATGAAATAAATGATTAGAACAACGTTTTCGAAAAAATTTTTGATCGTTTGAGCAGTGCTCACAAAGGGAACAAGCGAGCAGACATTTTATTCTTTTTTTTTGAATAATGATGATGATAAAGGGAGTACAGGTTCCTTTCCAGCCGGTTCATGACAGTTTTCCTATAGAACAGAATGGTATCATTGGAATAACATTTTTGAGATTGCACGAACCATTCTTAGATTTTTCAGATGACGGTTTGGGAATGATAAATTCCCTTTCATTGAGTATTTTCCCCTAAATATCCCTGCCCGGAAGAAGATTTTGGTTGACGTGCCTCTAAGGAAGACAAATCTTAGAGAGGGTTGTGTGAGACGGATTAGTCACGGGCCAAGAGTATTTGCAGGAGAGTGATTGGTGACTGCTCATGAGGGAAAGAAAACGCTTTTATTAATCAAACCTATTGCAGAAGACATAAAAATAACTATGCCAGCTGTGGAATTGGAGGAGTGCACAGTTATCCCTTCGTCGTCAATTTATTCTCAGCAAAATAAAAATAAAGATAAGAAAATACAGAGTGCCCGATTGGCTGAGTTGTTAAAGTTAATTGATTTTTCCGAATTAAATAACAAGAGAAAGAAAATCTCCTCCCAATTCTCTTTGAGAATGTACATCAACTTTATCTACCTGGTAATAAACTTGGGGCTACAAATGTTACTAAATACGAGATTATCACCACTGTTCCCATTCCTATCCACACTGAATAATACCGATATCCTCAGATTCATCAAGAAGAAATCACTAAACAAACTAAGAAACTTCTAGATGCAGAAATTATTAGACCTTCAGTCTTCTCTTATAATTCTCCTCTATGGATAGTCTCCAAAAAGACGATGCAAAGCGTAATAGACAATGGAGGATGGTAATAAGATTATATGGCTTTGCATGAGCGCACAATCGGAGATGCCTTAGCCAAGGTGAGATTGGCAAGGATTTGCCAATAGCCTTAGCCATGAGAACTTAAAATAAGGCTGAGTTGAATTATTCCACTATCGAAAAAGATATGTTAGCAGCTGTTTTCTGTATCCGACATTTTAGGCCTTATTTATATGGGAGACGTTTCACTTTGGTAACGGATCACCGTCCCTTAGTGTTGCTTTTTAACTTAAAAGATCCTGTTTTCAGACTTAGGAGGTGAAATGTGAAACTAAGTGAGTATAGCTGCTTTATGATCGTGTATAAACCAGGAAAGATAAATAGTAACGCAGATGCGTTGTCAAGGAACCCCGTCGACAATCTGAAAGATTTTCAACCACTTGAACTGATTGATGAGAAGTTCGTTCCGATGACTGCAGATCGCTAACATGTCTTCTGTATCTCAGGTCCAACAAAAAAAGAACGAAACTACTTGCCGAGGACATAGATTGGGCTGAGACCCTTTGTCAAATGTTTAAAGGAAATGAGGTTCTGGAGTCTCCGGAGAGTGCTAGCCAGGGAAAATCAGGTGTCGACATCTGTGGTTCAGGCTTGGTGCATGGAGGCATTGTGCCCGTAGGCTGTGTGCCTGGAGGCTCTGTACCTAAAAAAAGGATCTTGTATCCCGGTAAGAGGCTCCAGAGTGGTATCAGAATGGCTCAAATTTTTGCCTTGACTGAGATATGTATTACTTATAGTAAAGATAAGTTATATATGGGAAAAGGACCAATAGCTTATTTTGTCTCGTCTGACGGATCCTTCCAGTCTGAGGTTGATGATGAATGAACTAGGGTCGGACTATTCTCATCCGAAGGTTTGCGTGTGGAAGTTGTCAAGTTTGGAGAGGAAGTAGCTTTCAATAAAAAGGGCAGGTATGTTTTCAGTTTGGTGGTCAAAAATCAACAAGGGGAACAGTTGTTCATGAAAGATTTATCAGCCTCTATTTTTCCCTTAGAAAAGCTATGGAGACACTAGGTGTAACTAGTGTGCAAGTCTCTAAAACAGGAAATAACCTCCCTGAATTAAGTTTGACCACTCTCGAGCAAGTTATTAAGCAACACTTCAAGGAATCGGGTCTCACTGCAATGATCTGAATATGGGAAATAGTGATCCCTGATAAAGGTGAAAGAGAGGGATTCATAAAAGAATTTCATGAATCAATTGCGGGAGAATAGAAGGGTACTTTAGAAACTCATTGGGCTATTAGGTCAAACTACTACTGTGAAAATATGAAACAATATTGTAAGCGCGTTGTAGGGCAACGTAAAAATTGTCAAAGAAATGAATGAGCCCGAAGAGGAACCCGCATGCCCATGAGGATAACAGGCACAGACTTCTAAAAAGATTAAACAGATTTAGTAGGCCCACTCTTAATCACTCCTAAAGGTAATAACCATATTTTGACTATTCAGTGCAACTTTTCGAAATACTCGGATGCATTACTCCTAAAAGACACTCAGTGACTATTGCTCGCACTCTTGCAGAAGAGTTCATTGCCAGATATGAAGCCCCAAAACTATTCACACTGATCATGGACGAAACTTGGTCAGCAGAGCAATTAAGCCTCTGTGTCGAATTTTTAAAATTCGTAAAATCCAATCTTCTTCTTACCATCAGCAAACGTCTTGGCTCTTTGGAGAGAAGTCATCAAACTCTCATCAAACATATTAGATTATTAAAGGGAGCCAAAGACAGGAATGACTGGTTGAGATTTGCTGTATTTTCTTACAACATTATTGTCCATGAATCCACTGGATATGCTCCCTATACGTTAGTATTCGGCAAGAAAGTTTATTTTCCTACAAGCCTTCCATCGGGACATCCGGAACGCACGTACTGTGATCACTTGAAGGACCTCTTTTCAAAACTGGATAAAGTCCACTCCCAGGCCTGTCAAACGCTTTTGATCGCTAAAGGAAAAGCAAAAGAATATTATGACAAGAAAGCCATTCCGTTTAAATAAATATTAAAATATTATTCATGTATTGCCAACGACTGTAAATTTTCTTGTGTATGGAATTACCGTGACATGAATACTCAAAAGCGTAATAGAAATGGTAACCCAGAATTAGTACCGAAACTTGTATTAATAGAGAACAAAATAATTGTATATTGATAATGGAATAATTCTTGTTCCTATGACGTAAATTTGTTTGTTGTTTTTCCTTTTAAGTTGAATATTCATTGCCATAATAATTAATGACTTATAAAACAGATTCAATTATTGAAGAGGAACATGAATAAAAGCAAATTTAAGGTCTGTATATCGGAAATACAAATTTATCAAAATAAATATTTCAAAGTATAATTTAGTAGACAATTGTGATACAAATATACATACCAGATCATTCGAAAACTTGAAGTCTTGATTATGGGATCAGGTGGACGAAGAAACTGAAATAGATAAATTTTTCACAAAGTAATTGTGCCTATAAGTTGAATTGCAAGTTGATATCGAGTATACTTATCTGAGATGTCTTGAAATTATGTTGGATGATGAATTATTATAAAATTGATGTTACGTCCTTGAGAAATACAATCAAAATTCAAATTCAGACGAATTCTCGCTGAAACCGTAAACCTGCCCTTTCAGTAATCATACGGAATCTGGAAGATTTAAAAGTATATAAAACATTATTTGTATCCTTTCGAAAAATAATATGACTTATTACATACACGTCGATCTATAATTATTATTTATGTAAAATCTCGGTGTTGATCAAGAAATCGATGTAACAAATATCTCAAGGGAATGGACTCTAATAGAAATGATACATCCCTGAGGGTCTGCTGCCTCTAGAAACCCGTCAGAAAGGGAAGCAGACCCATTCAGAAAGACAAAACAGACACAAGTGCCAAATCAACTGAAGCAATAATTATAAAAGGATACGCAAAATTATTAATCTTTCATAGATTGGCCAAAATGGCATTAAGGAGAGCTTTAGCCATCGATTTAGAGCCTGTAAGTAAATAATTAAATTTTCCTCCCCTCTCTTTCAATCTTCTAACAATCATTTTAGGCGAAAAAGAAAATAATAATAAGACATATATATAATATCAATGAGTAATCAAATAAATAATAATAAGAAATTAGAATATCAAATTTCAATTACATGATTCTATTTGTATATTTATAAACTTTGATAAGGACTTCTTCAAATGTCAGTGTCTTTTGCTTCAATTTACTCTGAAGGAAATTAGTATTTGAAAGGAAATTGATAAACCCAAATTATTCGAGCTAATCTGAATCAATTTTTTTGAAATATTGATTGAAACAAGTTACAGCCCCAATTAATCCAACTCCTAATTCAGTGCCATAAGTGGACATTTCTCATTGTGATATACCTTTTTGTGTGCGTAGGAACCAGAAAGGCATGTATATGATTTCTTCCTGCATATTGAAGGACTATTAGCAGTAGCAATAAAGAACGGATTATGAGAAGTTCAATGTTTGAATCGTCATGAGAATAATTCAAACATATCCCCTTTTTCTTAGAAGAAGCCTAAGTTAATTGACATTCACATGGTAGAGATTCCTAGCCTAGTGAAATCAAGGGAATGTCCTGGATATAAATTGCCCCTTGTCTCAGAAGCTTCCAGCAAGGGGTGCCAAGGATGCAATGAAGTTATTAAGCAATCGTTTATTATAGGAAGGAAACTTTCCACCTTGCTTAAGTTCTTAATGGATCAAAAACTCGGGATTGAGGGACTTACCACTGATCAGTGGATACATTAGGAGTTTCCTTGCCCTTGGGACGAACGTCCGATCACCACATACCTCAAGTATAAAATTGTAGGTAATCCTGGTCGAGAATTTATGATTATTCCATCTTCTCTGGAGGAAACCTTCGATACAGAATCCTCTGGCGAAGACTCTGTATTGGAGTGAATTGATTCCGGGCGAATGAGCTTCTCAAAAGATAGTAGTGATAGTAGTGAAAATAGTGAGGGTAGTGAGGCGGATGAAAATGGAAGCGAAGCTGAAGATGAAATGTCCATTAGAAACAATATAAGGATAGGTTAAGAATCTTCCTTAAAGAAAATCACGATAGTGATCCATCAAGATGATATCACTCAAGATTTTTTCTTCTCTTCCAGGAATCACGACGGTGATAACCTAAATACTTAAAATTTTACCAAACTTTAATTTTACCTTATTGCATGAATTACTCCATATCATTCCTTATTCACACTGATGTTCATTGAACCTCATAAATTTCAATTTTATCTAATGTAATTTATTTATAATAATATCATCACTGTTTCTCTTGAATCAGATGAAATTTGAGAAGACCCTTCTCTTCAAGGAGTCATTTCGCTCGTAGAAATGTCAATAAACAAGTCAACACAGCATCCACTGGAGAAATTAGAAACTTGTCACAGCTGGGCGTGACAGACTGTCACCACATATTATATAGATGTTAGTCATAAAAGTCAATTTACGTGTGTTATCAACTTTTAAATGTAGGTTTACAGTGTATTGGCCGACAGTCCAAATCTTGGCCCGAGCAGAATTTCAAATAGAAGGTGCAAAACTAATAGAATTTGATGAGTGTTAATGATACTGATGAAGACTCAAGCACTTCTGAGTATTATAGTAAAGATCCTATCAATTCTCTGGGGATTGTTGACTTGAAGAACGATTATTCTCTTCCTACTCTCAATAAATTCCTTATAAGAATAATAATAGTAATACAGAAAGATATGAATTAAAAATGAAGCGTAGAATATTTTGGCAAACTAGAGGAGGCTTGGATGTACTAGAAATGAGAAATGTGCGATCTAGATTTTAAAAAAACAGTAAAGAGCGGAAAAGCTAATAGACGCTAAAGTTCAAAGGGTGCAGGCACCAGGTTTTCGCGGCGGAAACCTTTAACGGCGCGAGCTCGACGCTCATAAATATGTCATGGTGTTAATGAAATTTCGAATCATGAGACCGTTCGCGGGTTGCATGTCGGAAATTGCTGAGACAGGTTTGGACTTGCAAGACCGCGAAGGCATAGATTTTGATACTATGACGTGATTTACTAGTAGTTAAAGATGATGACGATTTATCTATCCTATATTTTAATTGGATAAAGTTAAGCACTTGGGCAGCTCCCACCAAGATTCTCTCTCTCGCCGAGGGTTCGACTGTTTTTTCCCGAGAGTGAAGAGTCAGTTCTCCACCAATTTCTCTACCAGCTTAAAATGAAAAACCTGCTAATGTAAAAGATTGAGGACTTTGATCCTTTTTCTGAGTTATTCTCAGTTCGGACTTAAAATATTTTTTCGGTGCCAAGATTCGGCTTCTACTTATCAATAATCAAAGTTTGTTTAAGTTGATAGTTGTTTCAAATCGAGAACTGAGGCTAGTTGAAAACTAAATTTATAACCAGGACCATGTTTGCAATTTGAAATGTTATTTTTTTCGAGAACGTTTGTTCTCATATTATCAACAGAGAAACTGTTGACTATTGCACAAACTATTTTGTTAACAACTAAAAACAATAGTAATATAAACTCAAATAAATATTAAGTGTTCTTCAAAGTTCTGTGTTGTTATATGAGTTGAAACCCCTTTTCGCAACTCTTCACTTCTATTGAATATGTCAAGGGAAGGATTATCTCTAAAAACGAATGACAGCCAAGCTAAGGATTCTTCAAAGGACATAAATTCGATTCCAGGCTTAACATTTCTGAAAATGTGGAATATTTCCTTGAATATTCTCTTCCAATAATTCCACAAAAAATCACCAAAAAACGGTACATAGGCTAAAAAAAAGCTTATTTTATTCCACATCACCTTATGTAGCACTCATCCAAATAAGAATTTAAGTTCCAGGAATACGGCATGCGAAAGGTAAAAAAGCGTGGATTTTCCGTGTCTGGTCGTCGTTACTTAACTTTAACCCACTGTATCATCGCAAATAAATATTTTTAAATTCCGAGAGAAATCACAGCAACTTTTCCATATTTTGACTGAACATAGCTAGCAATTAAAACTCAATATATGGCATACAAAGTTGTTAACATATTATGCACTTAATCATAAGGATGCTATTTCGCTTACTTTATACAGTACAAAGTTGCACTTATGCTCAAAAGAATTGTATAAATTTTGTGAATACAGTAATGCAAAAATGGAATAAATAATAACTAAATGTAACTTGTTCTGAACAATATTAATTTTCAGCCCAGCGCTTCGTTGCGTTGGTGTGAAGTCACAGCTGGGTCCTTCTACCAGCATTCAGAACTTTTCTTCTCACTATAATCTGAAGTTTCGAAAGAAGAAACAGATACCCTCGCATCCACAGGCGTAGGCAAAGGGCCATTAATCCGGGAGCCACAATGCAGAGCTGGCTTCACCTGAATCTTGAATAATTTAAAAAGTTTTACATATTTAATGTAAAAATTGAAAATGCAGAGATGACATGAACTGTAAAAATTTAAAAACTATTTCAGATATAGAAAATTCTTGCAATGTCTATGGCAAACAGCAAAAAGCAATTAGGCTTTTTTTTGGTGAATATTTTAAATAAAAATATTCTCTCAAGCCAGTAAATTCAGCGATTAAACTTTAAAATCAGTTATGAATTGTCTTTTTTTTTTGGAGGTTCAAAAATAAAAGCAAAATTGATAAAAATACGATTTCACGTAAAGTTCTGATTCGAAGAATCTAATACTTCGTTTTTTGGGGTTTTTGGGCACCTACTATTTGAGAAAAAAATTGCCAGCAAAATCGCTGACATGGTCGCGCAGAATTTTGGCTGAAATTAGAAAAAATCTTTCGAATGACCCATAAATATTTTGCTAATGAGTTTAACGCGTTGGAAATGTACGTGAAAACGCAATAAAACTGAATATTTAATCAATTGATGGAAGGTTCGCGAGTTAAGTAATTGTTTATTTGAACTTATATTTTATAGTGAAATTTGGAAAATTTGGAAAGAAATATCAATTCACTACTTCGT
>JAUMHM010053912.1:0-14871 GCA_032362435.1 Melikaiella ostensackeni
TAGATGATAGGTTTATGTTTGAATATTTTGAAAATTGTAAAATTTCTTATATAAATTCAAACCTAACTCTGTGGTATGCTCATGGATCACTTTCTACTGAAAAAACGGCATATATGTTCACCTTATATTTACTATATTTATGCAAAGTTTTATCGAAATCGATCGATTGGTTTTGACTGCAGGTGGGTCTATGTTGAAAATCGTTAAAAAGAGTAAAAGAAGAAAAATTTCTAATATAAATCAATGTTTTTCAAATTCATTAAAACTACTTTTAGAATCTGATGACATCTTTCTAAAAAAAAATTTTAGTTCATTTTGGTAAAAGAGAGTAAGCTGTACCTTGGTCTGGATTTCAAAAATCACGCTTTTAACTCTTTTTTTCTCAACGAATGCAATTGCGAATTTATTTCGTCCTGATTAATACGTAAAATTGTAAAATGAGACGTGACTGTCAAAGTTTTAAAATCATTATAATTAGGGTTGCCATATGTCCTAAGGAGATTAGCAGGATACCCAGTGCCTAAACCCTAAAAAAAAGGTTATCGCGTCTGTTGACCGGAATGGCTTGGACAGTCTGCTATATACGTTATATAACCCTGTATAAGGTTAGGCGGGATGATGATTTATAACGCACTTCACTCATTGGCTGCACAGTGACCAATGAAAATCTACGCTCATTTCTGCCACTTACGCGCGCGAAAGTTGAAAAAAAATTCTCCAAGTATAAAACTAAATAAATAACCTTCTCCAATATTTATACATTTAGAAAACCGTTAAATGCTTACGAACCTTGAATAAAACAAGAAAGCAGGACAAATGAAGGTTCAGCAGGATTAGCAGAACGGCATAAGGAAAGCAGGATAAATCCTGCTGAAGCAGGACGTTTGGCAACCCTATTATAATACAATTTTAGCCTACAGACGACTTTTTGTGAAGAGATTTTTTTTTGAAAATTCAATTATAGCCCATTTCTTCAATTTTTATGTAATATCTTGCGAACTTACAGAATTTTTGTGTACTTTAGTGGGTTCTATATACCTACCAAGTTTGGTTAAGACATCTCCTAAATTGACTGAGATATTCCTCTTTGATCTACTTTCAGTTCAGGGTCATCTGTCAGCATAATCAAAATGGTCGCCAGTTTTTGGTGCGGATGTAATAACCTAAATATTTTCTCTAAACGCGTGCAAGTGACAATCAAACTTAACAGAAGATATATTCTGTTATCAAGTGTCGTTATTTTTTAACTTTTCAAGTACACTGCACGATCAGAAACCATAAAAAGCTCGCATATAAGCTAAAGTACTTCAAGAACGTCGGCCATCTTGGCTTGAGTTGATTATACATGAACTTGAATCAAATCATTATGACCTAAAAATTCGTTCATTAATTCCGGCCGATCAAAATGCTCTTGATTTCGGTATCATTTTTGTTGCATATCAAAATGATATTGATTCCCGTTTCATTTTGAAAATTTTTTTTACTGTGAAGGACGTATCTTTACAGACAAAATGCAGCCCTAAGATTGCTGTATTACCATCTTTGGCGCTCTTATGGTGTTAACCGCGACCCTGCCCTGCCGAACGCTCCTAGAGAGAAAGAGTCAATTTTCGAGAACGAGATGTGCAAAATTTACTGGAACTACAAATTCGATCCAGAAGTGCATTTTGAATACTCGAGGTCTGACATCGTGCTCCTTGACAAAGAGAAACGAACTATGTTCGTGATCAAATTCTCGGCTTCGGCCGACAGCAACATCATGAGAATATTTGTTTAAAATGATTGTCCTTGTCATCAGTGCTCTCGAAGGTGAGAAACCATCACTGGTTCGAAACCTCGAACACATAACCGCGTGCCAGAAAAATGCCAAGGCACTTACGAGATGGATGCAGAGAGCTATCATTCTTGGGTTGCTCCGTTTCTTCAAGACACACGAGAGATTCGATGGCCCTTCATCGTGATTCCATCGTACCATGTGGTCACCCATTTCGCGGTTGTGAGGCATGGCCATAGGTGTAATTTACCGCGGTTCTACTGAGAGACAGTGTAATTTTCCTGGATGGCAGTCATTTCCAGGGGAAACCTGCGGTGGTTGTTTGACCAATTTTTGAATAATATAAATATATATATATATATATATATATATATTATTTTATAAGATTTTATAATGTATAAGATTTCTAAAGATTTAACGAAGTTTCAAAGGATTTCCGAATATTATAAAGGATTCCAAGGGATTTTAAAGGGATTTCAAAGATCTCAAGGGATCTCGTGGTATTTCAAAAGATTTCACGGAATCTCAAAGAATTTTAATAGAGTTTCACAGTCTATAAAGGATTTCAAGGGATTTCCAGGTAGCTCAATCATTTTAAAGGGATTTTAAAAGA
Source organism: Melikaiella ostensackeni (assembly GCA_032362435.1). Lineage (NCBI taxonomy): Eukaryota > Metazoa > Arthropoda > Insecta > Hymenoptera > Cynipidae > Melikaiella > Melikaiella ostensackeni. The sequence goes on from JAUMHM010053912.1 coordinate 2,388, forward strand.
TTTTTCTAATATTTCAAAAGGAGTCAAAGGATTTCAGAGGCTCTTAAAGGATTTAATGAGATTTTATGGGGTTTTGAGAAATTGTAATGTCTTTCAAAAGATTTTAATGGCTTTCATGAAAGGTCTACGTATCAGGTTTCCAGAATGGTTAAGTCCTCGACTCTACTTGTATACTTACTGAACGTATGTAGTATGAAATATTATACAATTAAAGAGAATAAAACCAATAATGATATAATGTTTATAATAGTATAAGAAGTAATTTTGACAGCCAAAACTGGTTTCAACTACCATATTTTGAAAAAATAAATAGAAAGAAGAAACTTACGTAAGAAATGCTTTGGACTCCCCCTTCCAAGTAAGGATTCGTAAGATTTTTAGACCCCCCCCCCCCCCTAAAAAATCCTCACGTAATTAAAGGACGCTCCCATACTAACATAACTGTTGTTATACCTCTTTTAACAGGTTCAAATTTTTTATATACTAATATTGAAGGTTATTGAGGCTCTGAAATCAAAACCTAATTCACTATAATTCACAAATAAAAATTTCAGAGTGATTGCAACATAATTTGATTCGATGGTTTTTCTTCACATTCTTTCTTATTAGAGTTTCTAATTATTGTACTGGCGATATTGGATTACGTAGCAATTAATTTCACTCCCTCTGTATATATGATTCATTGATCCATTTTACTCTAGATATCAGATTTCTACTTATTGGATTTTTCTAGCAGAAATAAACATGGGCAATTGTAATTTTATATAATTATGTGGACCTTTCACATGAAATTTAATAATTAAAATAGTGTGATCATAATATATTAATTTACGTCAAAAATGAATTTAAAAACAAATAATCTAATCCAAATTTAATCTTAAAAATTCTCGATTTTTATAATCTGACAATCGTCTCCTTATAGCAACGACAAATTTTTTAGAGTAAGAGCATTATCGAATAGGAACACGCGTATTAACTGTTGCTTTCAAACCTGTTGATTCATCTTTTGGTAAGCCCTAACTTTCATTTTAGTTAACAATGGGTCACAAATGAAAATAAATATAACACATCTATAGCAATATTTTTCGCAATTGGAAACTGAAAATGATTTAATAAATTGGTCGGACGGAGAATATGCTATCAAATAAATAGCTAACTCCAAAATTCGTTTCACTAAAAAGTGTTAAAAAGCCTGAATCCGTGTAAAGCTGATTTGAAAAAAAATAGTACTCATATGTTTATTAGGGTAAATCATGAAATCCTGCATGCAAAAAATGTATAGTTCAAACAGATAAAATCTGAAATATCAGCAAAACTAGGATATATTCATAAAAGAATCCAAAAAAAATAATCTTTTTAGAATCTTTGTAGAACTTGAGAATTATTATGGGGATGAAGCTTTCTTCAAACGTGATTCAGATGTAAAAAATTTATCAAGAAAGAGAAAAGGAAAAATTATGTTGGTCATCCGTTCTAATTAAAAGCAAAATTTTTATTTCACAAATAAATAAAAGTGTCAAAATCCGTACAATCCGCCGTACAACCAAGTACATAAGAGAAAACTTTAAAGCAATTGTGAAACTGAAAAACAATTGAAATTTATGTGCAAATAGGAAGTAATATAGTCATTATTTTATATATTTGATTAGAATAATGTTTGTTTTTGAAATAGTCAACTGATCCCGATTCATGGATTTTCATATCCTCAAGTTAGCTCTGTAACTTCGCGAGTTTTAAATGCCATACAAAATCGAAATTTCATAATTAATTTTCTGATTGGTAAGAAATACGGAGAAATTATAAAAGTTTCAAAGTTTAAACTCAAGTTTTGAAGAAATATAGAAATCTTAAAAGATGTTCTAATATCAAATCCGCTTATTTTTATTTCGGTTAGGCCTTTATAATCTGCATAATTGTAACATAAACTCTGAAATCAATCATAGACTTCAAAACTTTGTCAAAATTTTCCTATTTAATGTGCGCTATATTCGGACTTCCAAAATTTTTAATTTAGCTATAAATATCTTTGTTTTAACGATTTATAAATGTAATTCATGAATAATAATACTCACAAGAAATTTTGCTGCAAATCCCTGTTTTAAGAATTTTGCCAATATCTTTGCTTCGTTTCCAACGATATTTGTCCCCAAAACAAGGAGAAATATCACTAAATCAGCTATAAATTTTTCCGTGTGTTCTTTGGATTTACTGAAATCTTCAAACTGAAATTTATTTTCTCTGATAAGAAGTTTATTCCCTGTTTTGCTTATTTTTCTGTTCTATAATTTTTGATGTTTCATTGTAAGATCAAACTTATATCATTGCTTCATATAGTGCAACATTACTTACGAATTGTTTACATAAGGATTTCCCAATTCTCATAATTACTTAATGGTTGAAATTAAGATAAAAAAATAGTTTAGGAATACTAAAAATGAAGGAAATTATTTTCATACCAGTGCAGAAATATCTTTAATTGAAAAATAAGTTTTGAAATGAATAAATAAAAAATATGTTTAACATTTTGTATACTAATATATGATAATATATAATATACATATAATATATATATAATACATAATATACTAATATATAATAATATATAATAATAATATGTTTACAATTTTTGGTTCAGACTGAATATCGAATATTTGAGTAGTAAAATTGTTACTGATTTTAGTAACGATTTTTTTACTAATAATGTCAGAATACTAATTATTGAACAACTTAGTACCCTTTTACTATTAAATTTTAATTGTTTAGATTTCGAAAGGACCCGCTGTGAGAGAACAAAAAAATTTTCAGATCAGCAAACATTTCGGATTGTTGTTATAATTATAATAACGAAGAATTATACGTGTACTAGCGATACTTTTGAGTTCTCCTGCGAAGCAGAGACTTTTAGCTAAATAAAAAAGGACAATATTTTTCCTAATGAAACTTTAAAGAAAATGAACCGCCTTATTAATAGAGCATGGTCATCAGGGCGTATTCTGCAACTACACTCGAAAATGTATAGTGTATACCCCGTCAGAAAATTTCTTCTGTTCCCAAAATTAATTTACAGTTGCGAAAAATGATAAGAATTTGACATTTCCAGCCATATATATTAAATTGTTGATGGGTAAAGAGTCCAGAAACGTGCGATCATTGTTAGAAAATAGCGACAACTCAAGTTTTTATCTTTTTTTTTTGAAACTTCAAATTACGGCCTTAGAACTATTTTTTTATCATAAAATAATGAGAAATTTGTAGAGTCGACCTTGAACCGAACCTCAACGAAACGGAAACAAAGTTTATGGCTTAATGTCTCTGTTTCGTAAATTTAAAAAAAAATTGAAAAATCATAAACTCAAACAAAATCATCTTATGCAACTGAAATTGCACAAGCAAGCCTTCAAACGAGAAAGGTGTGTTTTCAAAAATAAGGAAAAGAGTTTACTTCTTTTCTCCCTCTTTTTTCCTTAATAATTTAATTGTCTCTAATGAGTCTATGGCACTAATTTTTGAAAACATACCCTTCTCGTTCAAAGACTTTTTGTGCAATTTCAGTTGCATAAAATAACTTTCTTTGAGTTTATGTTTTTTCAAAATTTTTCAAGTAATGAAAAATGTGTGATTTTTTGTTATTTTCATGTATAACATCGATGCAGGTGAGGAAGGATTTTTGAAAAATGAAACTTCAAGGGAGTCATTTTGAACCCAATCAAGAACTTGTCCACTCCCTTCCAATTAGAATAAAAAATATTGTTCACTGCTCCCTAATGTTTGCTGTAAAACCGCTAAAAAATCTGTTATGAAAAGTCTGATAGACCTGAATTGAATTTTACTGTATAACAACCACCCATTTCACATTTCAAGAGCACGAATCTCTGCCAGAACTTTTGAATGGATTAGATTTTCTCCTCAACCGAAGGAGATATTAATCTACTTCTCCACTTCCGATTCCGGCGGCGCGCGCGTTTTTGAAATCTGTCAACAGTTAGGTTCGAGTGGCACTTTCTCACTGTCGAGGGAGATGTAGGGTTTCAACGACCATAACGAAGCAACCCCACCATTCGTCTAGGCACTAGGCATCATCGACTGTCACCACCCAGTTCTCGCGCTTCCTCCGAGGTTTTTCCGTTTACCTTGGCGTGTTTCATCATCAGACTGCCGCACGAGCACGTATGGTGCTCAGTCCTATCCTCACCCCTATGCATGCACAAGATAACAAACACTCACCCACTCACTCGTGGATCCAGAACTGTGAGTAGGCGAATCCTGCGCGATTTCACGAGAATTGACCACTGGTAAACACAGAGTGGTGGTCCAGGGATCCCCCAATTCAATTTTCCGAACTGAAGGAACGAGAAGTGGATTTACCTTTAGGATAAGGGTTAATATGATTTGGTCCACACATGTTCAGACCGGTAGAAGTGAGTTTGGAAAAGCCTCGTGGATGGGAGGTGCGCACATGGAGAAGTGCGACATTGTCGAAGGTGCGCATGTCTCCGAAAAGGGGAGGAAAAAGATAGGACTTGCTCTTGCAGGTTGTTTTCAGAAATTGAGGAGATGCGAAGCGGCGTCGCGACTTGTAGGATCGTTAGATGTTGTCTGATTTCTGTCCCTGGATCGCGCTTAAATCGATCTTATTCATTGAAGATGTTGCTGCGTATTGCAAGGTCGCGGGTAGCAGCAATCTGGAGGGGGTTCTATCCCTTTTCGTTGATTTATTGAAAAGAGGGGTAGTTGTTTCGTGTTCTGTTGTGCAAACTCACACTAAATCTGAAGATATCAATTTGATTTGCAACAAAATGTTCCGAGAATGCAACAGTCTTTTGTTTCTTCATATTGATACAGATTCTCGTATCAATTAAATACCGTTGCAGCAAGAACGATACCCGCAGATTTACTGTGCTTGGTTGGTGATGCACATTCTCAATTCAAAATTGTCATTGGTATTATTGATACCAAAATTGGTATAGTACCGTGTTTGATAACAAAATATAGTTAACGCCTTCTCTTTTCCTTGATTAGCTATTTGAATATTTTTTGTTACGTAATGTAAGTTCGTGTGCAGGAGTGTACTGGAGGGAATTTCATTTCTTTTTGTTGATTGATTGAAAAGAGGAGTAATTGGTCCGTGTTTTGCTATGCAAACTCACACTAAATCCGAAGGTATTAATATGATCTACAACAAAATGATCCAAGAATGTGACAGTCTTTTGATTCTTTATATTGATACAGAATTAAGTATCAATCGAATACAGTTGCAGGAAAAATGATACCTTCAGATTTACCGTCGCTAAGATGGTGATGTACATTTTCAACTGAAAACTTTCATTGGTAGTATTGGTAGTATTCGTATCAAAATGGGAGTACCAACCTGCTAACAAAATATAGTTGCAATGTCTTTTTGTGAGTGCGTATTTAAACATTTTTTTGTTGTTACCTAATGCAAGGTCGTGGACAGCAGTGTATTGCAGGGGATTTCATTCCTTTCTGTTGATTGATTGAAAAGAGGGGTAGTTGTTTCGTGTTTTCTTATGCGAACTCAAACTAAATCTGAAGGTATCAATTTGATCTCGAACAAAATGATCCCAGAATGTAACATTTTTTTGTTTCTTTATATTGATACAGATTTTCGAATCAATTAAATACCATTGCAGCAAAAACGATACCTTCAGATTTACTGTGACTAAGATGGTGATGCACATTTTTAATTCAAAATATTGTAGTATTGGTATCAAAATTGGTAGTACCATGCTTGGTAACAAAATAAAGATGTCGCAATCTTTTTTTCTTTGATTGGCTATTGAAACATTTTTTTCTTGTTACGTAATGCAAGGTTGTGGGCAGTAGTGTACTAGAGGGGATTTCATTTCTTTTTGTTGATTGATTTTAAAGAGGGGTAGTTGTTGCGTGTTTTGTTACACGAACTAAGTTAGTGTTGCACATTTCCAATTCGAAATTATGTTTGCTAGTGTTAGTATTGGTATCAAAAATAGTAGTACCGTGTTTGCTAAAAAAATATATTGGACGCACTGTCTTTTTTGAGTAGCTATTAAAATATTTTCTTGTTGCGTAATGCAAGTGGTCTGGAGAGGGTTTCATTCCTTTTTGTTGATTGATTGAGAAGTATTTATTTTGTGTTTTGTTATCCAAACCAATTTGGTGATGCTCATTCTCAATTCATAAATATCATTCATATATTAGGATTGCTTTCTCATTTTAAAGACTGATTTTCTTTGAATTTTTGCGTGAAATAAACTTACTGAATAATTCTACACATAGAGTAGGACGGCTCAAATGAAAAAAGTTTCTTTGATTTATGGGGACACCTCCCAAAAAGCTTCCATTTGGTCCAAAAAAAACTGTGGATTTCTCTTGAATTATTTGGATAAGGGTAAATACATTCCCGTGGGGGTTAGACAAACCCCGAACGTGAAAAATCGTATTTCCTTATATGATCTATTTGAAAAAAAATTATTTTCTTAAAAATCGTAAACAGCCCCTAAAAAAAGTGATAAATTGATAAAGTTTAGAGAAGTGGAAACACCATCCTTGAGTATGAATAAAACAACCGTTTTTAAGAAAAAAATTTTTCGAGCTCTCTACCATATAGGTGGCCAAAACTACCCTCAGGGGGCGTAAACCACCCCAAAACGCAAAGAAATTATATTTCCTCATATAATATAATGATATATATTTTGTTTGACCTAAAATCTTAAACAGCCCTTAGAAAAGTTCATTAAAATCAAAAAGTTTAAAAAGGTTGAAAAGATATCCCTGGGAATAACAAACAACCCTTTTTGAGAAAAATAAGAATTCTCGAGCTCTTTACAGTTTCAGTAGAAATATTTCATGAATTTAGAATTTTGACGTAAACACTACGAAGCATTAGATCAGCTGTAGAAAGGCATATTTAACAATAAAAATTAACAATTATGTATTGAAGAACATATATTTAAACTAGAACCATTTCATTTATAGAATAATTTGTGCTGTACAGCTTAGCATTTGTTTTGTACGTTAAACAAATGCAATAAAATAAATTGAAACTATTATTTGAGGTCAGTTTTTGTGGGAGAAGGATACTTTGCGGCTCATTTTATTTTGAACCTTGCAGTCCAGATTCACTCTTAATCAAGTGAAACCTGGGAATAAGTTGATAATTGATTTATCTTACTTCACCGTAACAAAAAGTCGAAAAAAGTTAAAAGAATTTGTTTTTTTCTTACCCAGGATTGTTTCTTACCGATAAAGGTGAATTAGAATAAATGTTTCGTATCCAAAATTTTTTTCGGTAATTATTATACTTGAAATTTATGAAATTTTTACACTAAAAACTGTGAAGAGCTCGACATTTTTTTGAAGGGTTGTTTTCCTAAGGGAGGGTTATTAACTGTTGTACAACATTTAATTTAAATTACCTTCTCCAAGGGCTATTTACGATTTTTGCGAAAAAATAATTTGATGTATTATTCGAGAAAATACAATTTTTTCACGTTTTTACATGGTCTATGCTTATTCAGGGTATTTTTGACAACCTATATAATACAAGGTTCTTGAATATTTTGTTAGATACCACTTTGTACGTAATTTATATGAAAATTGTTATTATTAATCGAAAATTCAATAATTAAAACTGCAAAGAGGTTGTTCATGACTCATAACGGTTTTTTAGGACAATTATTATGTATCAAAACTGTTTTTAGTGATTATTCTCCTTGGAATTCACGAATATTGTTTGAAGGTTGTTTTTCGTTCTTAAGAGTGTTTTTTCAACATTCTTAAACTTTCTAAATTAATTACTTTTCTTAGGGACTGTTTACGATTTTCAGGAAGAAAATTATTAATACATCATGAAAGAAAATACGATTTTTTACGTTGGGGCGGTTTAACCACTCTAACCTCCATGGGAACGTACTTGCCATTATCCAAAAAATTTAAGAAAAATCCAAAGTTGTTTTCCCACCAAATGAAAGCTTCTTGGAATCGTCCCCACAAACTAAAGAAACTTTTTTTCATTTGAGCCACCCTACTATAGAGTCACTAATAAAAGTTGGTAGTACCGTACTTACTAACAATATAGTTGACACAATTTGTCCTTTTTGGGTGGCTATTTGAACTTTTTTTCCGTAAACTTCTCTTAAAACCAAAATTAACAAATGAGATCAACGATCATTATAGTGCTATAATCTTAAACCTTTACTTTGGGAATAACCTTGAAATCGATAAGTAAACCACAAAACTTACAGAAATTTATCATTTCTTTTCCTATATTAATACAAAAAATCGTAGGTGATTATTTTAAATTGCAATGCAATCCAAACATAGCTCATCAATTTCTTTTTTTTCAGAGCTTTTATACTGTCGCGAATTAAAATAATAGCCTACGATTTACCCATACTGTGTACTTTATACCATTCAGAATATTGGGAATGTTCGCTAGACCATAAAGAAGCACTCTACAAAATGACTGAACCTTTTCCTGACCTTTAAACGCATTCTTTGATGAATGAATGAACTCTGGAAATTCGACAGGTTTCTAAAATCGAATTTCAATCATTCAAAGCCCTTCTTTGCTGAAGAAAAAATTCACAAAGTTTGGGGTAAAGACATCAGTAGCGAGCCACTTAAGATTAGGATCAGTAATGGGGAGTGACTAGTTCCTTTTAACTAGATACTGTAACTAGTTACTTTTTTTGGTAACGATAGTGGTAACGAAATTACTCTTTATGTAAGTAACGCATTGGTAAGCAGTTTCATTTTTTTCAGTAACAATAACTATAGAAATCGTTACTCTTTTAGTTACTTTTGAAATGTAGTTCACAAGTCTTTTTTATGACAATCAATAAATTTGATTGCTTTCACAACTATTTTTTCATTTTCACTATTCAAATTATGGCGGCAGATAGCCACAGAGATTTATAGCCCACTATAGAAAAATTGAAATTTTTCTCCCACCCTGCGGTTCAAAATTTTCCAACATCTATAAAATAATTAGAAAGAAATAAAAAAATAATTTCAGAGTTAAATTTTCATTTCTCTTTGGTTGATATTGAATTTTTTTAACCGGGTATTTAACTATTCCAGTTAGTTTACTTATTATTTTATTTCAAAATTCATCTTTTTTGTTTGAAAATTGATCTTTTGTAGTTGAAAATTTATATATTTTGTTTAAAATTCGTCTTTCTTCGGTGTAAAATTGAAATATCAACTAATACATTTTTCGTTGAGGATTCATCTTTTTCCTTCAAAATTTTTTTTTTTCAAATAAAATTTCAACTATTCAATTTTTGGTTGAAAATTAATCTTTTTAAGTAGAAAATTCATGTGTTTTATTAAAATTCGTCTTTTCGGTTAAAAAATTATGTTCTTGGTTGAAAATTTTCCACACTGGTTTCAAATTTAACTATTTTATTGAAAATTCGTCTTTTTTGGTTGAAATTTGAAACATTACATTTTTCATTGCGAATTAAACTTTCTTAGATGTAAATTTTATTATTTAGTCAAAAATCAACAGTTTTGTTGAAAACTCGTCTTTTTTGCTTGAAACTTCAACAATCTGGTTGATTTTTTTTGTCTTGACTGCAAATTGAACTATTTTGTTGAAAATTTGTTTTTTGTTAAAATGTTACTGTTTTTGATTGAAAATAGAAATATTTTTCGGTTGAAATATCAACTATTACATTTTTTGTTAAGAAGTCATCATTTTTCATTCGAAATTATTTTTTTCAATTGGAAAAAAATTGATGTATTTTGTTAAAAATTCGTCGTTTTTGGGTGAAAAATTATCTTCTTGGTTGAAAATCATCCCTTTGGTTTCAAATTTAACCATTTTGTTAAAAATTTGTGTTTTTTGGTTCAAATTTGAAATATTACATTTTTCATTGGGAATTAAACTTTTTCGGATAGAAATTTTATTATTTGGTTGAAAATCAACATTTTATTTTTGAAAACTCGCCTTTTTTGCTTGAATCTTCAACAATCTGGTTGATTTTTTTTCTGTCTTGACTGCAAATTGAACTATTTTGTTGAAAAATTGTTTTTTGTTTGGATGTAACTGTTTTTGATTTAAAATAAAAATATTTTTTGGTTGAAATATCAACTATTACATTTTTTGTTACGAAGTCATCTTTCTCGTTCAAAATTATTTTTTTCATTTGAAAAAAATGAATGCATTTTGCTAAAAATTCGTCGTTTTTTGGTAAAAAAATTATCTTCTTGGTTGAAACTTCATCCCTTTGGTCTTAAGTTTACTAGTTTGTTGAAAATTCGTCTTTTTTGGTTGAGTTCAACTGTATTTAATTCAAAATGAAAATATTTTTTGGCTGAAATTTCAACTATTACCTTTTTCATTGAGTTCATTATTTTTGGTTGAAAGTTGAACTATTTTGTTAAAAACGTTTTTTTTTGTGTTGAAGATTCATCATTTTAGTTGAGAATTCATCTCTTTCGTTGAAAAATTAACTATTTTGTTAACATTTTTTTGGTGACACATTCATTTTTTCAAATGAAAATTTAACCATTCCATTTTCGGTTTAAAATTTATATTGTTGGTTAAATTTTCAACTATCTGGTTGGATATTTCTCTTTTTTATTTGAAAATTCATGTAGTTTGTTGAAGGTATGTTTCTTTTGGTTAAAAATTTATTCTTTTTAGCTGAAAATTCATGTATTTTGTTGAAAATTCAACGTCTTCTAAGAAAATTTTTGTTTGTCCTAGAATATTGTAAGTCTTCTAGAAGTGGAAGTCGTAATTAGGTTAATCTAAAGAAATACTTTCAGAAAAAAATAAAATATTTTTAGCGCCGAAGAGATTTATAGCCCAAAATAGGAAAGCTGAAATTCTTCTTTCACACTGAAATTCAAAATTTTCTAAAACATTCCTCGTTTTAGAAATATTATGTGGGTCATGACTAACCTACGACTTTCATTAAAAAGTGTAACAACTATCACTCGAAAGTTATGAATAAAGTTTTGTAAAATTGAATTAGGATATATATTTCTAAAATACAAAAGTAACTAAAAAAATAACGATAGTCACTTTTCTTGGGAAATGCAACTAAGAAAAAGTTACATTTTGAATCTGTAATGAAAACAATAATAACTAGTTACTTTTTTCGTAACGTAACGGTAACTATAACTAGTTCCTTTCAAAAAGTAACTTACCTATCACTGATTAGGATTATATTCAAAGCTGTTTAAAAAATGATTGTCAAGTTGGATAAAGACTATTAACCACAATTTTTCAATGAAAAATTTAGCCTTATATGTCAAGAAGCTTCATGTAAAAGAGACAAGTTTAATTTTCCTTTCTTATTTAATATTTTTGGGCGAGAATTACAGAAGGAGGCCCACTACTGAAAAGTGGCCCAATATTGATGTGATTACCCGAGTCGAAATTTAGAAACTACACTCAACTCTCCATTTAACTCCAGTCTCGGATATGCCCTGTAATGACCGTGAGGCTCCTCCAAGAATTTCTATGATGTAAACAGTCAAGGCCGTGTGAATCATTTCCAGTAGGAATACGTAATATTAATCAAATGTATTGTGTACAAATGTAGGTTTTTGTTATCATAAAAAATAGACCTTCTTTAATAATGACGACTAATTAATACTACACTGCACCTCTCTCTATTTCGGCTCCTTGGACCCCCTCATCCTCGAATGCAGCTGACGGCAATTCTAGGTAGGCGGTAAATCGAGAATCGTTAATTAATTTATTAAATTGAATTTAATTAATTAATTTTAATTAATGGTAATTCAAAAGAGTATGAAATTTCAAAACTAAGCTATCAAGGAATGTATTTGCGACAGATATGAATATACACATACGTACAGAACAGATAAAAATATTTTAAAATATGGGAAAAGTGACTATTTTCACGATTAATTTCGTTTTGACTTCAGCGTGATCATTATTCACTGTTATTTGGAATCAACATTGATAAATCGATTTTTTACCATACTGAAATCTTCGTAAGTATAAAAATGGCAATCCTAGCCTGCATTATGATTAGTTTCATTAATTATCACAGCTACACAAAAAAAAGGTGTCAGCCCCAGAAACCAGAATAAGCTCACCCTACGTTTTTGAGGTCGCTGAATACGAATCCGCAGCCGATTTGGCTCCATACCGTCACATTTTATCTCTCACGTCAAAAAAATCGTGGCAAATTGGTAATTTCATGTAAAACATGCATTTTTTCAATGCAAAGTGGTCAAATCCTATGTTTTCGAAGTCGCTGAGTACGAATCCGGAGTAGGTGTGGTTTTATGGCGTCACACTTCATCTCCAACCTGAAAAAACGTGGCAAATAGTAAAAACATGCATTTAAACATAGAAAACATGCATTTTTTCAATGCAAAGTGGTCATATCCTGTGTTTTCAAGGTCGCTGAGTACAAATCCTGAGTCGGTTCGGTACCACGGTCCCAGCATTTAATCTTTGATACGTAACTTCGGAAAAACTTTGAATCCAACAGACCAG
>JAUMHM010053932.1:0-14869 GCA_032362435.1 Melikaiella ostensackeni
TCTGGCTCATGCTCGTAATCAGAATCATTATCCCCTTCACTATCGCTCACTTCCCCGCCAAAATCAGTTTCGTCGTACTGCGTTTTAACTAACTCTTCTCGTAAGAAGCGTTGCCGCAAATTGTAAGCCATCTATATAAAAGAAAAATCTGAAAAATAACGAAAAAAAATTTATTTCACTTAAGATCATATACTTACGTTGCAAATTGAGCAAAAAACGCAAATTTTACTACTGTAAATTCTTTACGGCAAACTATTTTTCACTCACTGATGGCACAGTGGGTCTGCTGGACCCGGCTTTTTGGAGAGGTCAACTTTGAGCGACTGCTCAACACAGACTGACGCTTGCTGCACTGTACTAACCGACTGCCGTTACAATTAGCGATGTCAAATAACGGTAGATGTCGACACTTGGTCGATTTTTTAAAATTTAGTACAATTAATTCCAGCTCGAAAAAATGCTCGGGTTACTGGACCCATGGTGCCAGGTAAGGGTTAAAAGACGCGTAAACTAACTCCAAATCTTGCCATTTTATCGCGTGCCCGGCTCCCAATTTAATCAAATTTACACATCAAAATTTCGGGCCATGCACAATTCTAACCTAGATTTTCCGCGCGAACATGTTCCGTTACCAAGTAAGGAAATAATGCCGATAAATAGCTAAAAGGATGAATCCCTGGGTAGGCCCTCGATCCCGTCACACCGCAACACGAGGTCGACTTTCCAAACACCCAGAATTCACATATCACGTCGACCACGCGGTGCCGTGCAACCAGACCGAGACATCAATTTTTGAAAGGGGCGCGTGCGTCCCATTATTAAATGAATTTGATTCCCGAAATGCGAAACGCAGGAATACACTCCACGAGGCACTGGGTAAAATGGCGAAGCGCCTTGTCAGAACTACGTCATAAATTCTGGCGGCAAAACAGAGAAAACTTTATTAATGAAGGAACCTTATGATTATGAGTGATTTTCATTTTATTATTGTCCTTTACCCACTCAGAACCCTTAATTAACATTTATAAAGGTAATTAAGCTGTCGATAAGTTCACCACTCCTGACGCCATCTTCCATGCCCGGGGCTTCCGGTAATGGACTTTGAGAATAATAGTGGAAGGCCGTGATCGGTGGATCCATTTTCATCGGACAATATGGCCGCTTAAGTTCGAAATTCATGGAAGGGACAAGGATAGAATGTCTCAAGTCGCCCTCCCACTCTGTTGAAGTTCAGCCGTTCGCCCAGACCGAGATGGACGACAGTGTGTGACGGCTTACGAAGATGGTGGAGACCGAGCAACTCAGGCTTCCTTCCTTCTCTGTCTATCATTGGTTCGGACACTCCCAGTGATTCCTGGCATCGTGACGTTGCTGGTGATCCTCCGTCGTTGACCGTCGGCACTCGTCCACATTGTTTTTGGAGAAGGAACACGAGTAAATAAATGATACAAAATTATTGCCGAAAGTGCCCCTGTGGATTTGGACCTCCGTTCCGAATCTCGGTATTAGGTTCCAAATATAAAACAAATCAAGAAGGATCGATGATAAATCTCATGAATGCGTGTAGTAATAGTGTCATTAACTAATTGAAGAGGTTAATTATGATGTACTCATGTTGTTTTTAGTCGATTTAGGCTTTATTTTCTAAATTGAGTATCACTAAATTTGACACATTCATCAACTAAACCTTTCATTAAACTAACTTTATGACAAAATAAATTATCTGAATTTTAATTACGATATCTTCCAGACCAAGAGGGTTTTTTTTTTGTACCAATTGCTTAATAAATCACGATTTGGAGTTTTTAAAATTATTTGCAAATCAAGATAGTTAATAACGTAACCAATTTCACGTGCTTGGGTGAATTTAATGCAATCTTCTGTACTATATTCAAAAAACATCAGCTTTGGCAGAAGGAACAATAGCTAGAATGCCTTCATCATATCTTTCATGAAGAATAGGTGTAAATTCTAATAATTCAAGAGCTCTTTCTTCAACATCTTGTACAACTAAATGGATGTACAGGCGAACCCATGAGACAACCCGTTATTTGTTTATAGAATTCGTTATTAAAAGAGAACACAGTACCATTGAAAACAGTTCTAGAAGCTTTTTAGAGTTTTACTCAAAGTTGCGCTAATTAAGTCTACTATTTACAGTCTACATACACTGTCAACACACGACTACATGTTGACACAAATTTCTCCTCTGTTTTTTTAATCTGCTCTGGTATTCCATCTTCTGTCCTGATTTTTACAGTAGAGCTTCATCCTTCTCACTGAGATAGCTTGTGGTGGAACAGCAAAAGAATCCATTTACAAGGCTGCGATACAAGCACTTCACAGGCTCAAAAACTGTTACTAGTTGTTCTTCTGCAGTAAACCGAAAAGGATATTGTCACGTCTCGAGTTTAAGTTGAGGGTAGTTTGGAAATATTGGAATGAGAGATTCCAGAGGCGTGGGTTCAAATCCTATTTCTGACACCAGAAAAAGTTCCTGTAACGGTCTGGAAATTTTTCGGCGAGAAAAACTACAATATTTTGAATTTTTTTATTAATTAGAAATCAATTTTATTTTAACCATAAACCCGTCCAACAATAAGAGTGAAAACTCTCTTCGTCCGGTCCTCCGACTTTGACAAAACCCACTTTGATTGTTCCAGTTCGATTAAATACACACAAATTCTGGGTAGAGTATGACCAAAAATAAAGTATAATAAATTTCCAGAAAATAATTTCATTTAGACGATTTAATTTTGGCCCGGCTTACATTATAATTTTAGGTAATATGAACAAAGTCAAGAAGCATGATCCTTGATGCCCAGTTCATTGTGGTAGAACTGGGTCGGTTTTTCAGAAAAAAAGTTATTGAGATAATTTTTGATACTCTCCAAAGATTGAAAGGTTTTTCCTTGTAACCTATTCTGAAGTGATCGGAGCAAATTGTAGTCGGAAGGAGCAATACCGATCGAATATGCTGGACACATCTTAACAATTAACGTACCCAAGCTCTTGCAAATTTTATCATTTTTTTTTTCATCATTTCATTTCATTTCTTGCCAAACTTCATCTGGATTGTGTAAAATCCAGTATCCACGGCGTTGAACCCAATATGCTTCCGGGATGGGGTTGGAAGCATGGAAAGCATCCCTTATCTCTCCATTATAATCGGGATTCGATATATTCTGGACTTCCTCACGGATGTTCGTCGGGTATAAGAAGAGTGACATTTCTTCGCCCGTCTGGGCCACAGTTTGAACGGGTACAGAGTGCCATATGCACGAACCTTCAATCCGCCCGATCGACGACAGAATGTTGAACGTAGATATCGGAACTTGGGTGATAGGTGCTATCACTTGTCTAACGTTTTCGTTGAGCACGAAAGGAGCGACGACTTCAGGTGAAGGCATATCTCCCTATTCATATCTACTTAGAAATAGTTTGTAGTACACAAGGAAAAGAGACACACGATAGTATTGGTGCATGGTGCAAATCTCGAAGATTGCTTCAAAGTTCCATGTTGTGCACTTTCCATGTTGGCTAATTTGGTTGTCATCAACTACGGAGGGGCGTCCTGAACGTGGGGCATCTTCCAAAGAAAAGTCTCCCTTTCGAAATTTCGCAAACCACTATTGACATGTACGATCATTAACAGCATTCTCTCCGTATACCGCGGAAATTTTCCTGTGAGTTTGGGATGCATTTTCACCTTTGCGGAAATAGAACAACATTGAATGTCGTGAATGCACTTTTAGATCTTCCCGTTTCATAATCGTACGCCATCTCGAAGTTCGGACTGCGAGTATTTTTTGAATCACTTCCAGTACTATCTTATACTTAAATCTGAACGAACTTTCTGACCGACCCAATATATTTATCCAAAATCATAACAGAATTTGGGTCACTATTACTCTATTGATTTTTGTAGTGGCCAAAATTCTATTTATGTATAAGTTTGGTAACGCTAAATAATTATTTCGATATGATTTTAAAGTTTACGATTAGCGAATTTAGATATAACTTGTCGATGTAGTGACGGTTTTTGATCTACGAGTCCATTAGTTTTTTGCAAAAAACTTTATTTTAATCAAACTTTCGCCCGGTGACGCCAAGCCTCATCAGGAATATTACATACTTAGAAGGAACTTGAGTCATCTATACGTAATTGAAGTTTTGAAGACAAGATAATTGATAGTTATACAAAAGTTTTGCATAGTGAATATAATTTAAAAAAAAAAAACAATTTTAATATTACACTTCAACCCCTGTACAGGCAGAAGCATTTCATTAGATAATCTTTAGACATTTTTTGGGCAGTAGTTCACATTGCTAAGGTGCCTGTCTAGGAGTGAAGTCTAAATAATTATATGCCTTGAGGGGTATTTTTATTTATTTCATCATCTTACTCATGGCATCACAAATCTTTAATACGTATATGGTACTATGACCAAATACGTATTTCGGTACACGTGCGTATATACGTATATAGATGTCGACCCATATACGTATTGATGAGTATGGACGCCAGCCAGGTCCCAAAACGGAGAACGGAACTAATCTGTACCCGGCAAAACAAAGAAAAATACTTCACTTAAATCTAACGGAGCAAGGGACTCGAGATCTCAAAAGGAAGGTTAGGATGTTCGGGTGTGGTTCTTCTAAATCACAACGGCCATCGTTCCATTTCATATTTAATAAGGACAACAATGCTGGTTATTCCGTCACATCACATAAGAATCTACAGCTGAATACTTGGAGAATTACATGAAGAGGTTAAAAACCGGTAAATAAAATAATAACTATACTACGACCACGTGGTCGGTGGCGAAATCCCGACAAGTGGCCATTGTAAGCGGAGCAAACAGCAAAGAGATTCTACCGCGGAAAAACCCACGCACTGACTCGACTCTCAATCGCAAAGTCACTCAATAACTACTAACTCGAGCACTTATAAGGGCCAAGCGAGGCAATGGTAAAGAAAAGGGCCATGTTCTCCAAATCTAAATCGCCATTGCGACGCATGCCGAAGAACAAAAAAAGTTTACCTGTGACATCACACGTTCCAAAATTTTCCACCGTCAATATAATTTACAGACAAATCGTCAAAAAAAAAAACAAGAAACAAGTTCCAAGCAATGCTCAACATATATTAATATCGGAACTACGTTATTCACTCGATAATTTTTATCGACACAACGACAAGTGTGAGAGCAGATGCTTCCCCAAGCACACCAAGTACGAAAGTGAAGTCTTCCTTGCGACGCGCCACGACGGTAGGTTCGAGGGGTGCTTGCACAAAGGCGCGTTCACGAAGGATAAGGTTGCCGAGTCAGTGCGTAAGCTAGTTACAAAGCCAGTCATAAACCTAGCCACCAGCTAGTTACAGGACAATAGCAATAATTATAAGATGTGACAAAAGCTAGGAACTGAAGACAATTCTGAGTGATAATATGTACAACAACAGACAATGTTCGTAGATACATTTCAAAATTCAGAAATGATTACGCGAGAAACCGAACCTTACGAAACGAACGTATGGTACTTTTTCCCGGTAAAAGTGGTTGCCGAACGGCTCGGTTCCGTCTTCGACAAACCCTATTCGTCCCGATTTTATATTCGGTGGTTGACATGGCCAAATCGTGGGACTTGAAGTCAAATGGTAAATAAAATGTGTCGTGACGTCACACCTTCATAACATGGCGCACGGCTGGGTAGTTCCCCCATCAGTTCATTTCGTTGGTTCATCAGCCGTATGGTTGAAACGTGAAAGCCGTGACGTCACGCCTCGGTAATATGGCGCTCAGGAACCAGCACAAGATGGTGGCACTAAGTGACGGCCTCTGTCATTCGCCCATCCATGGACCAGGGTGCGTTTGTAATGACGGAACCGTGGCAATCCTCAAATACAGCCTTGAGGCTAAGAATACGCAAGCCAGGTCAAATCTCGTCAATCCGTTATCCTTTCTGTTGTTGTTGCCTTTACCATCAAACTCGTCATGACAAGCGACAACATGAGAATAAACATTCAACGAGTAAATAACAAACCTCTTAACAACTAAAGTGAGTGCTCCTGGGTCGAGGCATGACTTCCGCTCTTGGCTGATTTATTATGATTATATTAGAAGAAAAAGGAAAATTTCAAAGTGACAGGGGAATAACATTTACCCTGTCACAAATTATTCTAAAAACGTCGAAAATTATATCCTTTCTGAATGTGAGCTTTCAAAATGAATAAATTCAAACTTGAAACATTAAAAATTAAACACTTCCAAACTTCTTTTAAAAACGAGTTCAAAAATTGAAGCAGTAGATTCGCAGTAGTGAGTCAACGCCAATGAAAAACCGCGCATATCTCATTCGAAATATCTGGGCACTTAGCCGTTTTTATGTATGTCTCAGCCAACTACTTCTATTAACATTGACTAGAAGTTAATATCAGTAAATGCAAAATTGACTGCAAACTTTAATTCTATGAAATCTTAGAGTATTTCTCAACAGATAAAGTGAGCTATTGTTAATTAAAATCTGAAGATTCCCGTAATCTAAACTTGGAAAAAATTGCATTGAAAAAACTCGATTAAAACCTGTTGCACAAAAACAAAATCCATTTTTGTCTTTCAACCGAAAATAGAGAAGAAGGAAGTCGACAACAGGCGAAAAACAACAGCAGCTAAGTTTATTCCTTTCTGATAAGATTTTGCTGTCCTCGTTGAAAGAGATTGGGAATTTTATCAAAACGAGTTCATAAATTTTTTATTTATATAAAGCTTCGTATGTTGAAACCTTATATGTATCTACAATGTAAATATTATAAAAATATTAATAAAAATTCTTAGCAACGCCGGAAGAGATTAAGAATTACATTTTAGTTCGCATATATCATTTAGAGGCGTATATAGTTTTATTACATACTACATTCCATTGGAAATATTCACAGTACTTCACGCAGAATTTCTAAAAATAAACAAACTCATGGCTTTTGCAGTGATTGGGAATTTTTTGAAAACAATTTAATACATTTTTTACATTTTTAATATGTCGTATGTTGATACTGTATACGCATTCACAATATAAATATTTAATAATAATTTTTAGAAAACGCCGGAAGAATATACAAATATTTTCTAATTCGCATTATTTTTTTAGAGATTCATAGTTTTTACTGTTTACTTGATTTTATTGAATATACCCGCGGAACTTCGAAGCAGCGATTCTTAAAATTATCAAGCTCACGACATCTGTACTGATTTGAAATTTTGTAAAAACAATGTTATAAATTTCTTGCATTTCTAAAACCTAAAATTATCAAGTATCTCACTTTGCACCGAAAACGTTCATTCAGCACGTTTTTAACACAATAATCAATTTGGATATTAATTCCACTCATTGAATATTATGGAAAAGAAGATGAACTAGTCATCCTGAACGTTCGAGACAACTAGCCAAACCTATAAGAAGCATTTGTCTATTCATCAAAAATTTCGGAACGATGAGACACTTCGTCAAATTAAATTATCATCTTAATGTTTTTTCCAGGTCCTGTTCCGTTCCTGAGAAAAATTAAGGGCTCATAAATAGCTGAAAAAAACCATGAGGTGCAAATTTTTGGCTCTGTAATTTTTAATGAAACATAGTTGGCGCGTTGAGTTCAAATGAAGCTAGCTCCGCCATACCCGTAACTTCACAACTGTCTCCTTGATCAATCTTGGGATTTCTTAGATATCAAGGGCTTATTGAGGACTCTCAAACGGCCCTGAAATTTCCTATTATCACAGTGTATTTTTTCAACCCTCAAAGTCTGGCTAAGCGAAAGCGTGGGCTACGGCGCGCGACTGGAAAAACGATATTCAAAGACCCCATTTACTTTACCAAAGAAATGTTCTTGTAAAAGCTTGTACACGCAAAATATTGTCAATTCATGAACCTTATTTAATTTTCGGAGTCGAGTAATAAGTTTAATCACACAAATTGAAAATGTATGAAGTAGAGCATGGTACATGTTTTTTTTTTATTTTTCTGCATATGAATCAAGTTTTCTCGTAACACGCTTAATGAAGGCTGTACAAAAATCATGTAATGCTTTTTTGTTTTTTCTTGATGGTGGGGAAGATGTCGTAAAAATATTTTGATACGTGACAGATTAGCAGAAATTTACAAATATTTAAAAACAAAACTTGTTAGAAAGCATTATATAATCATTAAATTCCCATTTCATTTTAAACGCATTTTCATCCAGATTAGAACATCTTCCAAATTCATTATTAAGCTGACCTCAAAAGTTGGCACTACTGTAATTGACCCACAACAAATATGTCAATTGTGTAATCTAATGCTTATCCAGCGTCTCTCCGCACAATATATAACTTTATGAACACGTTTTTAAAAATTAGGGCGTTCTCCTTATTTGAATGATCACAGACAACTGTAGTGCTTGATCAGTAAGAGTCGAATTCTTTTTAAAAAATATCACTAATTTTCAGT
This sequence comes from Melikaiella ostensackeni, assembly GCA_032362435.1. Taxonomy (NCBI): domain Eukaryota; kingdom Metazoa; phylum Arthropoda; class Insecta; order Hymenoptera; family Cynipidae; genus Melikaiella; species Melikaiella ostensackeni. The sequence goes on from JAUMHM010053932.1 coordinate 8,482, forward strand.
AATATATACATATTTTACTCCGTTTATAGTGGCTCTCTCTTGCCATAGAGATTTTGTATCCTTAAAGGCAATAAAGATACATACACACACACATACATACATACATACATAATCATTAAATTAAATCATTTAGTCAATTTTATAAGAGCAGGATTGAGCGGGCATTCTAAATTTTCTTTAGTCTTCATGACTTGAATCATTATGCATGAGATTTTTCATAACTTTGCATGCAGTTGACGATGCATTATGAAATGAGATTTGGAAAATTATTTTTACTAACAATTGAGTATTCGTAACTTCTACATGTTTGATTTACCACTAATCACAGTAAAAAAATTACAGAAAATAAAATCAAAGTAATTATCAATACCTGTAATTTATGGAAGTTCGTTTGCGAGAGTAAAACAATTCAATTTTAAAAGTTCATAAATTAAATTTTTTCATTTTTAACGGTGAAAATGACGGTCATTCTACTTGTTGACCAAAAAATTTGTCTATTCAATTTTAATGTTAAGATATCATTTTCTCATGTAATAACAACTTCAAATTCTAGAATCTCAATTCGTCAAATTTTGATCGTTTCGAATTGAAAATTATTTGAATTCATAAGTTCTCAATTTTCAATTATTCAATTTCGAACGTTTATAATCAAAAACAATACAATTTCAATCCCCTTTAATTTTAAATGATCCAAATTTCAAAAATCTAATCTAAAGCTGTTCAATTTTGAACGTTTTGGAATTGTTCTATTTCCGAAATTTCAATCTGAAATCATTCAGTTTTGAGACTGCTGAATTCAAAATAAAATTGTTTTATTTTCAATGCTAACTTCAATCACTTTTCATGCAAAGTTATAATTTATCATTTATTGTTCGAAAATTCTCTCACACTCTTCATATTAGAAAACTTGTTTTATGATATATGTATATTTCTTACCACGAAGGCATTCAAAGTAAAGAACTCAAGCTTTCTTTTCAGTCATGAAAAAACAAAAAGAACCCTGAGTACAAAAAAGTATAATTTGTTGCTGATCCAAATTTTGTGAGTTTAAATGTTTATTTCTCCAAAGAATGCTGGTGATAATTACAAAGCTTATGGAAAACCTTATCGTACCTGTAGAGTAAAAGAATATTAATTGGTAATGATAGTTATAATTCACTAAAATAGATGGTAGTAGAGAAAAAAGGGCTTCTAGTTTAAATTTTACATTTTAAAAAGTTTACTAAATTGCTGAATCAAAAGTTTTTCTATTTTAACTTTAGACACTTTCGGTTTAGAAGAGTTCGGATGTTTTGCATGCTTTGATTTTGTAGTTCAGTATTCAATCTTATGAATAGCCGGATTTTTTCATAACGAATAGCGGGAGCTGGAAAAGAAACTATTTGTAATGAAATCTCCGTACAAATAGCCTAATTTTTCGGTATGCATAGACAATGTCCATTATTTTTAATGATGTTTTGCCATTTCCATTTATCTACGGTAGAAAGCGATGATGAGTTCCCAAAAGGTTTTTCAATGCAGTCAGAAGAATAAAAGTTCATTACAAATATTTGAAAATAGATTTACGTACTTATTTTAATATACTCATGAAAAGATTTAAAATGAAGTTGACTCATCCGCACATGAAAACGATGTCAACAAAGCTATAAATATAATATAAGGTATTACTAAATTTTGTTCCGTATGCGAAATAATTGTCGAATATTGCTCGAATATCTCGGATTGCATTCTCATATCGACACTCGCGATTAAGTTATTAGTTTGAAAAATAAAATGACGCAGGAAAAATAATAAAAAAGTAACAAAAAGATGTTCATTTTAATTTTGATTAGTCTTCACATTAATTAAATATTGCAACGAATGTTTAAGGGAAAAATGTTTTCAACATTTACTAAGAACTGCGCTCAAATTTCTAGTTCTATCAAAGATCTCGTTTTTGATAGTTTTTGAACTTTTTGAACATCCTAGCACTTTTGGAATTTATAAATCGTGTTAACATCGACTAAAACTTTCGACCGAAAGTTTTGAATATGGTAGAAAAATAGTGTTTGCTGTTTTTGAAAATCTTGAGAATCATACACCTCTTACAATTTCCATCGAATTTAGAAATGCCGTTAAGATCATATGCAAATCATTTTGTCATTCACCAGAAAAAACTGTTGGAAAAATTATGTTTTCCACTTTGAAATACTCTTCACTTTTTTTATCGGATAAACCTTGTTAAAGGACGTGATCTTTATTTTAAGACCTAAAAAAGTATCTCAAATGCTGAATCGATTTGTCAAATCCTTCGAAAGCTAGCTTGGCAAAAACATTCTAGTAACCAAACAGAGACAAACAAAATTTACGTTTCTCGGACTTCTTAAAATGATAATTGAAAAAATAATGTAATTTCGATGAAATTGTTTCACAATATGGTTTGAAGTTTTCTTCAAAATTTGCTGAATATACATAAAGGGCAGAATTTCTAAGGACTTTTTTTCAAGATTTCAGAATGTTTCTAAGAAATTCAAATTATTTAGGAAGATTTAAAAAAAAACGGTTTCTATGGGATTCCAGTACAACCCGTAAGATTTCCAAGGACCTGAAGGATTTCAAAGTGAAATTTTATATTTTAATTTAGTTCATTTATTTGGAAATTCTTCGGGTTCCAATTTTTAAAATTATATTTAAAAGCATTTATGGTTTTGAATGAAAACAATTGAAATATTGATCATTGTCAATTGAAAAAAATTTCAAATTGCTAAAATTATTAATCAAATGATTTTTATTCCAAGGCCTTAAAAATTAGCCTATATTTTAAAATTAAATAATAAAATTGGTATAATTATTAACAAAAAGAGCTTGGAACAGAAGAATTTTCAATTAAAACTTTCAAAATTGTTTATTTCTTGTTAAAAGAGTTAAAAATTATAGAATAATTCTTGAATGAATTCATATTAATTATATAATTTGATGGGCAATAAATACATTTTAATTTGAAATTTTAATTGAAATCCTTCCAGATTTCAAGACGTAAATATGTAAAACCCAATTGCACAAGGAGGGCAATTATTAATTCTGTTGCAGTACAAAGGTCCTAAGTAGCTATATAAGAAATGTAAATAAAAATTCTTGAAATTCATTATACTTTTGCAAATTTACTTCCATACACTACAAGTTTTGATAATTACTTTGATTTTATTTTTTGTATTTTTTTGCAGTAATTAGCGGTAAATTAAAAATATAAAAGTAACGAATACTCAATCGTTTGTAAAAACAAATTTTCAAATCTCATTTCATGATGCGTCGTGAACTGCATGCAAAGTTATGAAAAAATCTTATGCATAATAATTCAATACGTCAAGAAGCCTGAAAGAAATTGAGAATGCCAGCTTAATCCTGCTTGCATAAAACTGATTGAATGATTTAATTTAATAATTATGTAACGCTTTCTAACAAGTTTTGTTTTTCAAATCTTGTGTATTTCTGCTAATCGCTCACTTATCGAAATATGTTCACAACCCCTCCCACGCACCTTCAAAGAAAAAACAAAAAAGGATTACGTGGTTTTTGTACAGTCTTCATTGAGAGTGTTGCGAAAAAACATGATCTACATACATAAAATTAGACCTACGGCCCTTAATAGCAATAAATAGGCCCTTGATAGTTGTGAATTCGATTCAATATAATGGCAGAGTTATGTTTTTTTTCTTTAGTTCACGATAGAACTATATGCCTCAAGAGAATGTATGTAAAGTGGAAAATATCTTCTAATCTCTTCCGGCGTTTTTAAAAAGTTATATTATACTTCTTGTTATTCTTACATTATGAATACATATTAATAAGGTTTCCAGATTCGAGGTTTTGAAAATATAAGATATTCAGGTCCATATCTAGTCACATGCGGCATATTTCCCCTGCCGTATGTCTCCTTCCATGAAAAAGTGAGCTTTTAATAATAGAAAATGAAATTGAATCAGATGAATTAAAAAGAATTTTATTCTGCAGGAACGGAACAGGACCCAAAAAAAACTTAGAGAATATAATTTAATTTAAAAAAGTGTCTCATCGTTCCGAATTTTTTATGAATAGGCAAATACTTCTTATAAGTTTGACTAATCGTACTGAAATTTCAAGATGACTTGTTCATCTCCTCTTCCAAAATATTTAATAAATAAAATTAAAGTCAAAATTAATTATTTTTGTTGAGAATGTGCTGCATGGACGTTCTTGTTTCAAAGTAAAATACCTAATTAAATATTACTTTATTGATATATTTTTAGAAAAAATTTATCAATCAAAGAAAATGAGGGAAATGGGTGGGACTTAAAATCGTCAGCTTTTTGTCAACCATCCATATAAGGTTTTCCCTGTTATAACCCGAACTGATTAAAATAATTATTATTATTTCTGAAGAGGCTTCGCTTATAGCTAAATAGATAAATACTCGCATGTAATTGCTTTGAAATTATCTGATTTTCCTCTGAATAACAAATCAACTATCTTCGTGCAAGATCATTTACTGCAAAAGCAAATACATATAAGGTTTCGATATACGATGTCTAAAAAATATAAGAAACTTATGATCTTGTTTTTTAAAAACTTTCAGTCTCTAAAAAATGCTTATATTCAATAAAATATAGTATACACCGTAGTATACAATAAAACTATATGCCTCTAAAAAATGTATGCGAACTATAAAGTAATTCTTTCTCTTCTCCAGCATTACTAACCATTTTAATTACTCGTTTTGTTATTTTTACATTAAAGATGCATATATACGGTTTCGACTTGCGAGGTTTTCAAAATGTAAGAAATTTACGATATTGTTTTCGCAAGATTTCAAATCTCTACAGATGTAGTGAGTTTGATAGATAGTCTTCAGTACTTTTCTTCGGAGTTCTGTGCATATATTCAATAAAATCTAGTATACAATGCAGTATTTGATAAAACTATATGCTTCTAAATAATGTATTCGAAGTATGAAGTAATTCCTAATCTCTTCCAGCGTTTCTGAAATTTTTCATTATTCGTATGGTTATTTTCACATTATAGATACTGTTTCAACATCAGACGTTTCAAAAATTTAAGAAATTCATGATATTTGAGGGTTGTTTAAACATCCCCTAAGCATTCAAACGAGCAAATCGACATTCCCTAAGAAGCAACTCACGGGAGATTTTTTGTCTATACTGTTACAGCCGGAAATCACTTTACAATAAATGCAAGAAACAGCGCCAAACAAGCAAATTTGTTGAAGTCACATGAAGGGCTGTTTTAGCATCCCTTACAGATTCGAGCAAGGAAATAGTTATTTCCTAAAAAGCAAAATCACGAGAGATTTTTCGATTATACTCTTGGAGTGACAAATCACTTCACAATAAATGCTAGAAACATTTACAGGCAAGCAAATTTATTGAATTTATTTTAAGGGTTGTTTCAACATCCCTTAAAGATTCATGTAAGAAAATCGACATTTCCTAAAAGCAAAATCACGGGAGATTCTTTGAGTATACCACTGGGTTCAGAATTTATTTTGAGTGTTGTCTAAGCATCCCTCAAGGATTCAAGCAACATTCAATATTTAACATTCGATGACATTTCCTAATAACCATAATCACCGGAGATTTTTACATTCTCACCAGAGAATGTATTAGATTTGTGTAAGATTTGACCTCCCCCCCCTTCCACATTTCTGTCAAATGTAAAAGTTTTGAGACCCTCTGAACCCGAAAAACAGGATTTTACGGATGTGTCTGTATGAATGTCTGTCTGTGAGCACGATTACTTTTGAAAAAATAAATCCATTGGATTGGCCTTTGGTACACTCTTTTAGTGTTGAGAACTGAAGGTCAAGTTTGCTAGCCAGCCATTTTGGATAAAAACTCGAAAAGTTAGAGCATTCCCAAAATGTTTAAGACCGTTTTTTTAAGATTTAAAAATTATATGTACTACTATTCGTAGTAAGCGGAAGGCCGAACAATTTATTCGAACGAATTTTCTTGATAAAAAAAAAATTATGAGAGATATCGTAGCATTTTCAAATTTCAAAAAAAAGAAACGATGATGAATATTTTGAACCAAACAATGCACGATATGTAAAAATGTTAGAACAAGAAAAACGTTGCCTTTTGAATGCTTGACAAGATTGTCATAACAACTTTTTGAATTCTCTTGAAAAATCAAAAATTCAAATTTTGAGTCAAATAATGCGAGATACGAAAAAAATTTGAGATATCCAAATTGTTGAATTTACGAAGACCTGTGAGCTTTTATCTAAACAATTTTTTGTAGAAGGTATAGTCTGTTTTTTGAGTGTGGAAAATGACATTGGAATATTTTAATTTTAATTTTTGAGCCAAACGACGCGAGATAAGAAAAAAAGTCAAAAGAGTAGAATTTGTGC
>JAUMHM010054008.1:0-14866 GCA_032362435.1 Melikaiella ostensackeni
GTGCGTGCTTTACTGGAAGTAATTTGTCAAATTTTATTTTTTGTTTTTGAGTTGAAAGATCTTTAATCCGTTGGGAAGATTGTTTTGAGATCATATTCAAATGTACGTGAATCTAAATATAACGATCATAGGCCATACTTAGGATCCATATAACCAGGCAACAGATAACATCCAGGTAACATAGATATTTACATTTTCATTCATGAGAGTGTAATGGAATCTTCTAAATATTCGACCTCTAGTTTTGAACGGACCTTTATGTTTCGGCACTCGCAGAGTCCGACAATCGTGAAATTTTGTCGGTGTCTGTCTGTCTGTATGTATATATGTCTGTTTTGTTACCTGGATGTTGAAGTCGCACTAACTTTTGGAGGATTCGACAAATCGAATGAGCCTTTCATAATTATGATTTTTAGTAGATGTCAGCGAGATTAAAAAATTAACCTGTTAAAAAAGTTTTCGAATGGACATAAATTTGAAAAGTTCTAGACAGTAATTATCAAGTAGATTATATAAGATCTCCTTGAAATACAGTGCAATTACTTTTAATATCTTTTCAAATTCTTTGACTTTTTTGTTTCAAATCCAATCCCCAGGAAAATACTTGAACATACCTACCATCAGCAAATATGAAATATTTCAGAAGTTAGTCATGTAATTCAAAAAAAAATTAAATTATTCACGATTTTTACAATAAATTTTTTCAAATTTGATGGATAATTGTTGCTCTTGTATTATTTTAAGAACATAATGCCGTTATGCGTTCCTTTAGAATTAAGAAAACTTCTATTAATAACGAAAACAAAATATTAAAATAATATTTCAAGACTTAATGTGGAATCATCCCTCGGTCCAGGGATTTTCATTTAAATCATGACGAAAAAGTGTAATAAAGCTAGTGTTTGATAAGTGAGGTGAATTTTCCGCTAGATGTTGCCAAAATGAACTTTATAATATATGAACAAGAAACAGTGGCAAAACATTTTCATTTAAAAAATTAGACGGCCGCGCAGATGAAAGCCGAGTCAAAAGAAGTTTATGGAGAGCCTGCTTCTTCGTCGAAGACCCTTTATTTTTGAATAAACGAATTTAAATGTAGCGGAACCACAACTGAAGAGAAATCGCGCTCCGGACGCCCAATTAAGGTCCCCTCATTGGATATGGTGGAAAAATTTATCAAATAGTTATGGAAGATCGCCGAATCGAGATGCGTGAGATTTCTAAGGCTGTTGGAATATGTGCTGAACAAGCCCATAACATCTTGCACGAAAAACTGAAGGTTAAGAAGGTGTGCGCAAGATGGGTCCCACGTTTGCTGACTCCTGATCAAAAGTGCACCCGAAAAGTCATTTGAGCGCAATGTTTGGCGAAGTTCAATCGAGATCCGCAAGACTTTTTGCATCAATTCGTGACTGCGGACAAAACCCGCATCCACCACTTCACATTTGAGACAAAGCAGCAATCAAAACAGTGGATATTGCCTGTTAAAAGTGCGCCGAAGGAGGCGAAGACTTTTTTCCCAGCTGGGAAGATGATAGCTACAGTATTTTGGGATTCCCGAGGAATAATCCTCATTGATAACTTGGACAAGGTGAAAACTATAAGAGGAACGTGCTGTGCATCATTATTGGACCATTTGAAAGCCGAGCTACAAAAAAACGGCCACGATTGTTGCACAAAAATATGACGTTTCATCACGACATCGTACTGGCTTACACCTCCGCGATGGCAATTGCAAAAGTACACAAACTGGGCTGCGAATTGATTCCTCATCCATCTTATTCTACATACTTGGCTCCGTGCGACTTCTTTCTGTTCCCCAGTTCGAAGATCTGGCTCAGTGGGAAGAGATTCTCGTCCAATGAAGAAGTAATCGATGCCGTGAATGCGTATTTTCCAGACCTCGAGTAGTCTTACTTTTCTGGAGGAATGAAAAAATTGAAATCTCGCTGAACTAAAGATGTAGCCCTCGAAGGAGACTATGTTGAGAAATAGAGGAAAACTTAAGAAAAAAAAATTCACTTGCTTTTTTACCAATTATATTAAACGACCATCGTATCAAATTTGATATTAGAAGTTCAAAATGTTTATAATTTGAAATATCAAAAACCTGAGACAAACACGTTCTTATATTTCCTTAAAAATCATTTCCCGAATACTTTTTATTAACATTATATCGAAAAACACACCTATTCCTCATATTCCATTTAATTTTGTTTATATCGTTTTATTTTTCAAACAGTATCGTCTGTATAACCAGATTGTTGAGAGCGAAGCGCGAGTGTCACAATGAGAACATAATCGTCAATGCCGCAGGTGCTTTGAGAACCATCTTCAAAGTCAAATTGGAAAACAATGTTCAATTCCGCTTTATGATGTAGTTCCTATGGACTTTCAATTACAGTTCTAGATTTACGTTACACCATTTATGATATTTGAGATGAGAAGGAAACGCCCGCAAATCTAATGTACGAAAACGAGCGCAAAGCGCAAAAGTGACCCCGCGCGTCCTAGGTGCGCTCAATCTCGGTGTGGTTGAAATATATATTCGGGGTGGGAGTATATTTTGGAGTATTTTAAAGGTAGAATGCTAGGTTTTAAATCATAGGGTTTTTGATCCATTAATATTTAGAAAAATGTCGGAGAGACATTTGACAACTTTCGTTCGAGGAGTAAGGTTAAGGTTTTGTAAATATGCACGATCATGACGGGGTATTTCAGAAGTTTGTATAAAGTCTGAAGAATAATTTGAGTCCCCCAAAAAAGCTAAATTTTAATTATGATCGAGCTGGCGAAACGCTTACCTGTCCTACCTAGCCACTTTTTTATTTAAATTTTTCCATCAACTCATTAATTTTAATGCTGGTTGTTCAAATATGTACGAGTTCTGAACTATATTCTAAACCAGAAATAAATGGTGAACTTGCAACAAAAGTCTCATAAACATGTCACAACATTAATACAGTAAGACCATGATTCATAACAAAAATTATTAATAACCGTCAATACTACGTAGGATTCCTCCTGGCTTGGCAACCAAGAGGGACCAAACGAAATATAGAATGTTCAAACAGTACGAATGACGTACGAACGTTAGAAAAAAAAAATTAAAACCTTAATTTGTTTTGAAAAAAGAAATTTTAATTTGCCCCTAGTCTGGTAACCAAGAGGGTTCAAACAAAAATATTGGATGTACAAACCGTATGAGCAATATACAAACATATGCAAGAAGAAAACTTTAAAAAATTTGAACTTCGGGGGGATGACACGAAATCTTGATTTGCCCCTAGCTTGGTAACCAAGAGGGTACAATCGTGAATATTGGATCTACAAACAGTACAAACGACTTACAAACGTATGCGAACAAAAATTCCACAATTTTGAACTTCGTAGAGGTACTCTAATTTTGTAACCCAGAAAGTACAAAGAAGATATTGAATGTATTAATAGTATACACGACGCACACACGTATCCAGAAAGAAAATTTGAAAAATTTCTACTTTGGGGGGGCCATCTTCACACGGGTGAATAACCGGACGAGAAAGCCCTCAGACGTAAATTTCCGTTGGCCAATAAAGATCTTCTGTCTTTTTCTGGCGTGAGGTTGCATCATTTATAAATACATGGGGCCAATGCATTTATATCAATAATTAAGAACCATTCGCTTCATTCAAATTTATCAAACATAGAAATACATATTGAAGCGACGTATTGGAAGTATGTATGCTGTTTCATCTCTGCTATGGGCATAATTCCTTAATGCTGGCTGGAAGTTTGCGCATATTGACTAAGTCAACAAAATGTTAGGTGTCTGTTATATAAATCTTCCACAAAAAAACTGATCTTTCTTCCTGCGTACGAATTACATAGTTAAGGAAAAGAGATATTTCGTTAAAAAATATACTCCGAAAGTAACGTAAATATATCGTGTATAGCGATTTAATTTTAAGTCTTACAAAAATTGTGGTCTGAGACGCTTTGGATCGCTATTCAAAAAAGAAAAATACTTTTTGAATACTACTTTACTTTCTTCCACGCGTTTATTTTTCAATATTTTTAAGCACTTGCAATATTTTTCACGTGCAGTTGACATTTTTTTTCATATGGAATATTCCGATTAAAAATTTAATTTATTATTTTTGAGATGTTTAAAGTGAACGAACAAGTGCCGCGCAATCCTAATATTTCAGGATCGTTGAAATGACAACAAAGTTCACGATGAGTATTTTTTTGTACCATTTTATTTTCTATTAAACATGAGTTTGCTAGAGGCTTGAGTTTCTAAAGAGAACAAGTTTTCCAAATTTACGCAACACATGCTGAAAGTTCCGTCAGAATCTTTCGGGAAGTAAGGTACATTTTGAATATGTATGAAAACTTTTGGAAATTTATAACAACTTTTTGGAAAGTTTCCGAAATTGTGGAAGGCTTTGGAAATTTTTAAGAGTTTTTAAAAATTGATTTTTTCAAGTGGAAATCTAGGGAAGTTTCTGAGACTGTTAAGTTTCTATTCATGGTTGAGAATTCTTATCACATTTCTGAGCAATGAATGGTCTTTCCCATTTAGAGTCCAAACTGCAGGAGACTGGTGCGCTCGTCAGTGCACAACACAAGCTAATCATAACTCCTTTGGTTCTGGCTTGGTTTTCATACTTTCCTTCGAATGAGCGACTGAGAGACTGACGTTAAGAGTGGACACGCCACCTTACGACGATTTAGCTGCTTAGTATGGACATGATTTTATAATTATGGAATAAGTGTCTTGAAGCAAGTTGTAGCTGGGTGTATACTTTTCACAATGGATAATACAAATAATAATGTAGTTTTGGGAAGGATTGACACTTCTGTTGACGGAAGGCATGCCCTTGAAAAAGTTTTAAGCGACGAATAAAGATCGGGTGTTTGGGATGATAGAGATCTAAATGATATTCAGAAAAAAGAATTGCGGGACATAATGCGCGTAAAGAAGCTATATACTTCATGTGCATTAGAAACAAAAAAGAAAGGATGTGAGGTAAGAAAGATGGAGAACGGACTCGAGCTTTGGTAAGGAGTGGATAATGAATCATATGCTAGCCAAGAAGTCGGCCTGATTATGGATGAGAGAGCACAACAACATGTCAAAAAGTATAAATGTGTATCGCCTAGGTTACTATGGGTTAGAAAGAAAGTGGGAATCAGACGGCTATTTCCTATAGCGTGCTACGCTCCAGTTGATGGGGATGTAAAAGATGACTTCTGCGACTCGTTAAATGATATTATGGATACCTGCGGTCCTGACGAAAGAATAATTATACTCGGAAATATGAATGGTTGGGTTGGTGTGCAACGCGAAGGTACCGACAGGGTACTGGGTCATTTCGGAGACCCAAAATAGAACGGTTACAGGGATAAACTGATTAGCTTATGCTCATAAAAAAGCTCGCTTATTACAAATACAACACATTACAAAAGATTTTTCTGTGCATTTGTTGATCTGGAAAAAACTTTCGATGAGGTGAATAGGTCTGAACGTTGGATCGTCCTAAAAGAGTTTGGAGTGAATGGTTGTCTTCTAAAAGCAATAAAAGCAATATTAAATGGTAGTAAAGCGAGTGTAAGAGTAAAGGGACAACTGAGTGATTAGTTTGATATTGAGCGGGGCGTTGAGCTAGACTGCATCATGTCCTCCTGGATGTTCAATATATACGTGTATAAATGTCTGAGAATGTCTCTTTCAGACGAAGAAGGTGTTGATCTCGGAATAGTGAAAGTACGTTAACTGGCGTTTGCAGGTGATAAGATTGTTACGGCAGAATCAGTCGACGATTTTCAGGAAATGATGAGCAGACTGGATACCAGAATAAAACAAAAATTATTGTGTTCGGAAAACGGGGTGAGAAAACAGTATGCAACATTGCTTCGAGCGAAGAGAGGATAGGACAATTTAATAATTCCGTGTACCTTGGAAGTTCATTTACTGCTAAACGAAAAATAGGAGCAGAGATATCTAGACGTATAAACCAGGGTAGAAAGATCATCTTCAGTGTACGAGCTATTACTAGAAGTAAAAATGTAACGAATAAAGCTAAAATTGCAATTCATAATTTTGTGCTTGCGCCCGTTGTGCTATATGGTAGCAAGACCTGGACGTATCAACAAAAGGATTGGAGTGAAGTGATGCCTCAAACGAAAGATTTTGGATAATAATGGGTCGGCGCAAAAAGATTTTCTTAGTGGAATAGTATAATGGATTTGTGAAGCTCTTCACCTGGGATGATTGCCAGAAAGATTGATCAGCGACCCTAGTCGGAGCGGTGTCGTGGGACAATTGTGTCGTTTGAGTGAACAACACGCGACTTCTAGATTAATCTAAAACCTATCTCTTCTCCTACACATCCCTTACTCACCCTTACTATATACACTTCTTGATCCCCGGTAGTATAACGAGGCTAGAACCGAACGAGTTCTGCTTACCCCGAAAGGGATTTGGACACTTAAAGTGGAGACTTGAAGGCGAGGAGAAATCTTTTTTCTGTCCTGAAGAGATGTAACTAGTGACGTATATCGTATAGTGATAAAAATATGCCATTCGATAATATTTGTTAATTTCATGAACAAATTATATAAACAAAAACGTCGAGAATTGAGCTCTGCCAAATTTTGCCGTATTCAAAGTCTCTAGTTCGGTAAATTTCTTGTTAAGGAACTTTCTGTTTGCCTCGACACTAATTTGCGAATTATCCGACAGATGGAAGTACTTCAATACCGAATTCTCAATTTTCGAAAATGTGACCATTCACTCTTCTGTGATCGGCCACTGACACGTATTTTTTTGAAGGGCGAGCTGGAAAAGGGTTCGAGATGTGACAGACCATTCTTCTGTGACCAGTCACTAAAACGAATTTTTTGAAGAAAGACTTAGAAAAGGGGTTTGAAATATGACAGATGACGAGACTTTAAGCAAGAAAGTTTTTAATAAACTACCTGAGGGACTCAAGATGCCAGGGGCTGAACCAAATACACTTGGACGAAACTCGCTTCACATGTCACTTTTGGAGAGACGCAGCCTCGAAATATGATATTGGATAATTCACAAATTACCTAGTATGGGAAGTGATGAACAATTCTAAGTGTGTTTCTAGTGTTTGGTTTTCTTGATTATATGACAGTTTCTGTGTATTTCATGTATTGAGAAATTAATATTCTCATTCCCATGGTAAAATAGTAAAATTTAGTTAAACTTGAAAACAATCTTACCGTGAAAGAAAATTTAAGTCCGGCAAAAAATGCCGGAGCTAAATAAACAAAAAAATAAAAAACCCTTTCGCAGACGAGGCTTTGTTTATCATTAGGCAACTGCTTCAGAAATTAAGACATTAAACAATGATGTAGACTAGATACTAAGACTTTGAAGTAAATCGCAGGGAACAGGACCGAATCCTGAGTGAGCCGAAAGTAGGTCTTGAACCTCGATCTTTAGATCAGATACTGAGGAGTAAAACTACGGCTTAAAAAGACGTCTTCCAATCCCTCCAGGTCAGAGTTACTCACACTTCAAACAATTCCAGAAAAAGGTTCAAGCAGATATCACAGGTACCTGAAACAAATCCCCAGGAAAGTATGTTTGCACTGAAGGAACTCCACCCCTGCTTCTGTACGAAGGTGGTCAGAAGTGAACGACTCACCTTTAGATATATGAACTATTTCCTCCTTTGAGATTTTAAACCTCTAAAGATTCAATCTTCGGGATCTAAGCTCTAAATTGTTTCAAAGCTATTCGATCTTTTAGTGAGTCACATTGTGTCGGGCTTGAATCTTACAGCAAACATCTTTTGACAAGTACGCTTCACTCGATGGCGCCACCCATCATTATTTTCGAGAAGCTTACAACATTTGCCTGAGTACTAGGAGGGCGGAACGTGAATCGTGATAGAAAGTGACAAGTAAAGAGAAAAAATAATTTATTAACTAATTTCCGACTGGGTTAACAATTTTAATTTGTTCAAAACATTGACCTTTTTAGGTACACAAGTTGTGAAATTAATGTTTAAATAATTTTACAATTATTCAAGTAATCACTATCTCTTCGAGTATATAGATTACCTAGAAAAAGCAGGAAAAAAATTTTATATCACCAAATTCTCGACACATTCTACTATTTTTAGGTATATTATTTGTTTTCTAGAAGTACTGTAAAGCAATTTCAATTGTTTTAATAATTCAAAATTAGTTAGCAAATTACTTCGTATTTTCAAATTACTGATCAATGATGATTTGTGAAAAACACGTCTCAAAAACCGTTAGTAAACCAGAATTGAGAGAAAAAGTACACTCAGAGGAATGTCATCTTGTGCCAAAAGGATGTTTTTTGACAAAAACGGATTGACATCTTAAATTTAAGGTTAAGAGGATTTTCATTTGTCATAAAAAGAATCTTTTTAAAAACACTCATTATGATTTTGCAGCAAACTTCATCTAATCTTCCAGTCAAATAATGCTGTTGTGCAAAAAGATATTCACGTAGTTCACAACAAAACAGTCAAGTGGACGATACTTTTGTTTCAGGACAACTTTTTCTCTGAGTCAACGTAAAATCCAAAATCACTTATGAGGTATTCTTTAGTACCCATAAGAGTGATTTGAGGTCATTGAACTTCAAGAGTTATAATTGATTCTTATTCTTTGACGAATTCTGAAGATCAAACTGCAACACAGAATCATTTGTAATATCATCGAGTTTAAATAATACATCAGGGCATATGTCTGGAACCTTTCACTTTTTCAATCAAAAAATTAAATGATACAATTTTTGTGAGCACAACATTGGGAATTTGACTATGTTGGCTGAAGGTACTTATTAATGATATTCTGTAATTGGACACATGAAAACAACTGTCTTTAAATACATATCAATAATAAAAGATATTTAATTATGTGAAAGAAAACGATCCATCAGACCTCATTTTTATTTACAATCATTTGACTGTCGTTGGACGAAAATTTTAGAATAAAAATCAAATTCTAAAACGAAACTAACTATTGGGTAATTTATCACGAAAAATATTGTGCTAATTATTCGTCAGGCTTAGCAGTATATTTCGGTTTTTATTTTCTCTCTGCTTTTCCCTCAACAAAGTCAGTTTATTCGTATAAGGATTCATCGTTGAAAAAAAACTAACCTCCAGACTTATCATTATAACATTAAAAATTTTTAACCAAGAAAATGACAGTTCTCTTTTATGATGTTACATGAGATTTGTGAGTTAGCACCTTCACGTAGAATAAATTTAAGTTTTATTTTAATTCTCATGACGGTCGACCATTGTGAAAAAAATATATTCGCTATAAATGAGTAAATACGTGTTTGTTCATGAAGCATAGTCACAAAAGGCTAAATATGAAACACAAGCAGGTGCATATTTATAAACATTTCCAAAACTTCGAATTATATTTCAAGGAGTATCATGGTTATAACGATCTCTTTTAAATTTTGTACGGAGACGATTCCTTTGAGAAGCAAATGCGCAGAATGATTTAGATTGCCCCCCCCCTTATTATTTCTAACATTCTAACTTTCAGAAGTTTTTTAACGCGCGCAAGTTTGCTTTAATGAATCAAAGGTGTGGATATAACCATAACGGTCGGAATGTCAAAACCGATAGACATAATTTTAGAGCCTACAACTTTGTTTGGATTGAACAAAATACAGATTTTCTTGAATGAACATGATCCTATTTGAATTAAATTGAAATGAACACTATGTTTTATAACCTCATCTTGTATCGCTATAGATTTAGGCATAAAAAGCATTAAAAAATGTTGATCGAGACAAGCTGACTTCATCAAAAATCGAACATTCAATTTTCAATTATTCTTCATATAGAGTATTAATCTATTTAAAACCATGTTCAGAGTATAATTTAAACTGTAATAGATACCCTAAATCAAACATTCTTCTTTCATTGACTAAAGTTGTTTAAATATCTTTGAGGGACATAAAAGTGAAAGATTCTAGTCATATGCGCATTAACAAAAAACTGCCTTCATTCCATGTTATATCGATGAGAAACTTTATGGTCTTTGAGGCAAAGGTTGATATGGAACTGATTTGGCTCAAATTCGCAGATCATTTTTTATGGTGTACTGACGAAAACATGTGGGGTGAGGGCAAAGAAATTATAAAATAAGGGCAGTAAGGAATGAGAATGACTTTGTAGGGAGACGCTGAAGAAATAACTGGAAAATTCTCCGATATTTCTAATAGAATATGCTTGTATACGCTTACAATTAGTCCCTACTATGAGAATAAGGGCAAAATGCCAGGCAAATTGCTAATGTTAGAGCGGGTTCCAAAGAAAATATTTCATGCTCTAACTGTATACAGGATTTACAGGACTTAGTCGCGGGTCAGTTTTACCATAAAATCTAAAATCGCCCTCCTGCATTCTAGAAATTTGTCATGAGCCTGGACGTATTGTCGCCGCCGGGTAGTTGTAATATTTTTTCAGTAGAATAAGAAGTACGAACCCTGGATCTAGTGACTATTCTACACGAAGGTAAGTGCCAACATTCATAACAATTCTAAAACAAGTATTTATTTATACTTACAGGCAGCAAATACTTGTACTGCCTAATTATGAAGTATAAATAAGTCAATATTTCTGCTATATAAAAT
The DNA here is from genome assembly GCA_032362435.1 of Melikaiella ostensackeni. Lineage (NCBI taxonomy): Eukaryota > Metazoa > Arthropoda > Insecta > Hymenoptera > Cynipidae > Melikaiella > Melikaiella ostensackeni. The sequence continues at coordinate 10,658 of JAUMHM010054008.1, forward strand.
AATATACATATATCTTGTGAATGGGTACAGCTGGAACTACAAATTTTTATAATATTTTTTCTGGGTTAAAGGAGAATGAAATTGCCCCTATTTGATTAATGAAAAGTTAATATAGCTCAGTATAACGCTTTTAAGAAATCCTTCTTTTCTAATTTTTTTCCCAGTTTTTTGCGATTATCTCGAAAACCGTTTGAGATATTGTAAAATTCCGGCACTCGCCCATTTTTTGAACATATAGGTCGTATTTCTTATACGGCGTTATTATTCATAATCTTTGCATATTTCATAATCCAATTTTCCTCTATAATCACGTCTTGACTCACTTTAACGCAAAAGGGCTTGTGTCTCCCGGTTTTTTTTTCTGATTGAACTTCTGAGATGTTGCATGATCATTCTGACCCTGGAAGAAAAAAAAATCAAATGCGGGACAACTTGACGGAGCAGCTTCAAGCCCAACGTATGTATATGAAGCGATAAGAAGCGCCAGGAGTCAGTTAGTTTTTACCCCGGTCATCTATACGACCCACAGTGGGAAAAAACGTATTTTCTGTTTCAAAATCGTAAAACTTTCGATAGGAATAGCCTAAAGGGATGATTTTTTTTTCAAATTTCAGGCGAATACCTACAGAATATACAAAAATTACAGAAGAGGTGCAAAAAATTATTTGTCACCTTGAAAATCTAGGTTAAAGTTGACACTTTTCCACAAAATTTTAGATTATCGATTACCACGAGGGCTCAGATGAGACACTTCACGTGGTGAACATTTTTTTTCATGAATTTTTTCCTGCTGATTCCAAATATGGCCTCTAACTTGAGCTAGGACTTTCTGGTGCTGAGAAAAAGGCGACTGAATGTCCTACTCGATTTTTCTGAGGACTGAACTATTTCCGTCGATTCATATTTTATTATTCATGGTATTTTGAGCTTTTTGTGGTCGGTTTTTTTAAATCCGAGGTCAAAATGTCAAAATTCATAATGGCGCATTCAATATGGTTGACGAAAACTGTAAAAACAATACCAAAATGGTTGAAAATTGATATTACGGGGCTTTTGGTGTCGCTGATTTCGAATCCTAAGTCAAAATTCGAAGAAGCGGATTCAATATGGCGGATAGAAACTGTACAAACAACACCCAGGAAGTTAGAAATTGCTACCACGGGCTTCTTCAAATCATTGATTTCAAATACGAGGTATGAATATCAAAAACTTTACGAAAGTTGATGAATAGACCATTCTTCCCCATACCCATTTACTCAGACACAATATTGAATAATCAGAGCAGGTATTTGTATGAACATCATTTAACGTATTAAATAGAACATACTTTCAAATACAAAATTATTTACAGATTGTCATCACTTTCAGAACTGGTTGCATCACGGTCAGAACAAGTCGCATCCCTGTCATTACTGATCTCATCGCTTTCAGAGTTTGCGGTGTCTTCTCTTTCAGCTTCTTCAGTAAATTTGGTACAGAAAAGTATGATTTAATATATTTATGAAATCAACAGTATAGTAGATACTCCTCAACAAAATAGAACAGCAGTGACTTCTATGAATTTACTTACTCGTCTGCTATAAGTCTCTTCACAGTCAATGCAGACTTTGGTTTCTTCAATCGATTTTTCACCAAAATCATAGAAATTTCTGGGTCTGTGAGAAATACAGTACGATGAAAAACATCCACTATCCTATTTTTTTGCTGTTTTGACGTGAGTGTGAGATCATATTTTTCGGTACAGCTTATGCCAGGGTTCGTTCGCATCCTCCGAACAATAAGCCATTGGCAAAGGAAATTCTCTGGTTGTTTGGCATCCATGTTTTAATGATTTTTGCCACGAGGAATTCATTCTTGCCCGAGAGAATAATTCATAATGCAGACAATATGTTTCCCAACAGAACTTTTCAAGTTCATCTAATGATTTGAAAAGTAATCGCCTAATTTGCTTTTATTTCATGTTGCGCCCAGATTTTTGGATTAAGAATGCAAAAATAAAAGTTTTGCAGCCAATTTCAATGGCTTTTTACAAAGATTAATTATTCGGAGTAAACTCGTCTTACAGATCACCAAATTAATGAGCTGTTCGCATACACATTGGGCATCTACTTGTGGCTTCATGTGGCCTCATTACCGAAAATAGTATTAACACACATCCCAACGAACATTGAGATACAAAAAACTCAACTCACACTCTTTCATTATTAGCCATCTTGAATGTATCCGGTACTAGCTTCTTAATTTCTGCGTTTGAGCGATTAAATTTGCGTAATGTCGCACAATCGTCCTCTTTTTAGAGTTCTGTTATTAAATAACGACAGAAGCGGATACTTTGAGGGGTGACATTGATGCATAAACAGTTATCCAAAGAATTTCTTAATTCAATGAATATCATGCTGGTAACGAATAGAGAATGCTGAGCATTCAAATTTACATTATCAGAATTTTCACACCTGTGGTGGTGGTTTGTGTGCCCTGATGAACTATCGAATTCTAACGTAACGATGAGCTTTAGATTACGTAAATTCTTTTGTTCCCACTTTGAAGCAAGACTGCCACACGAACGTCTTGCAGTTTTATTCAACATGCTCTGCAGTGGAATCACTACCTCTATTTCTGACTTCTTATAATTTGCAGACTGACATTCACATATAGCTTTTTTCCAATTTCCGGGTATGATGGGTATATGGAACAATTTCTTTTTCGACTGTCCTCTGACAAAGCCGATTAACTATTTTTATTGTAGTCACAATCCAAATGAAGAGCCAAAGCTGATTCTTTTGCGTGTTGCGTTTGATTTAGATCTTCACATGAAGTATCAGGGCTTAATTCATTCAATTTTACTGATAATTTAAGAGATGAGCTATCATTCTCGGCACGCTTAACAATTTCATGAGCTCTTCTATACTTGGTCGCTTTAGAGGATCCTTCAATATGTACTCGTTTCCTCCCGGTGTTCTTACTTATTTTTGACTTTTCACATGGGCGACCTGATTTTTGCCCATCTATATGAAACACCGGCAGAAAGAATTTTGGATCAACACAAGTTTTGTGTCCATGAAGTTCTATAGAGTTATTCTTTTTTTAAACTGCTGATCTATTCCGCGGAAGCGCTACAATCGCCAAACTGTCAAAAAAATGTGGAAATTGAATTTGTAAAGAAATGTCAAAGTAGCCATGAGTATTTATTTCTTACCAAACTCAACGTCCCAAATGTACGTTTCTAAATCTAACTTACAATTATAACTTATGAACAGGGGTGAAAAGTGAAAATTAAATTCACTAGAATGCTAAGCAGAAAAGAGTGAAAGGGCTAGAGAGGCTGGAAAAGCTTAATTTATAAAAAAGAAAACAGAAGTGCTAGTATTAGTAAAACCTGCAGAGCCGATTACAGAGGCTGGGAAAGCTTAAGCTAATAGAAAGAAAACAGAAGTGCTAGAATTAGTAAAACGTTCAGGGCCGATAATATCAAACATATTATTTTTACAAGAAAGGATAATTATTTTTAAATTTTTCCGAATGCAGTTTTTGAATTTTTTTCGACTCTTAAGCAAATGCAATTTTCTGTTTTTACCACTGTTCAAAATTTGAAAGAAATACATTTTTGGGGTTCAGATTGATATGAAGTAAGTAACCTCGACCATTTTGATATTACTTTCTGAATTCAATTTTCTAGTTCTTGTTGACACTGTAGCGATTGCAGCACTTTCGTGTAATAGGAAAAAAGTTAAAAAAAGAATAATTCTATAGAACTCCATGGACTCAAAACTGGTGTTGATACAACGTTCCTTCTACCGAGGATTCATTTATTATTCATTCATTTATTTATTGAATAATTTGTTTTTCGATCAAAGATCGATACAAATGAGTAACAATATAAAATATATATGTAGTTAGTAAGATATCAAATGCAGCCAGATTGAACAGCAGAATAGAATGAAGTCGATTACAAAAGAATATATATATATATATATATATGTGTGTGTGTGTGTGTGTGTAAGACGGAAATCACTTAAACGTATCAAGACAATCACGTCTCCAGAACGAATGTTCTAATTTGTAGAATCTGACGGACGTACAATGCAACTTTGCGCAGCTCGTGTGGACAATTGGAGTTTGAAAGACACAGCCAATACTGACTATTGACTGTCGTGGTTGCTGGCTGACCGAGGACTGATAATCTTGAGTCTGAATAGGCAGGACAAACAG